>JAHIAM010014923.1:0-13075 GCA_021605205.1 Aegilops longissima | reverse complement strand
CGTGAGATACAAGACTCAAGACTTTGGCCCGTGTCCCGTGATGGGACTTTCTTGGCATGGAAGGCAAGCTTACGATCCGGATATTATATTTCCTTCCTCAAACTCACTCCATGTAAACCCTAGCCTCCGTGCCTATATAAACCAGAGAGGTTGGTCCTTAGAAGGCCGATCACAATCACAATCATACCATCATAGGCTAGCTCTTAGGTTTAGCCTCTATGATCTCGCGTAGATCTACTCTTGTACTACCCATATCATCAATACTAATCAAGCAGAAGTAGGGTTTACCTCCATCGAGAGGCCCGAACTCTGGGTAAACATCTGCGGTCCCTTGCTCGTTACCATCGCCTTGACGCACGATCGGGACCCCCTACCCGAGATCCGCCGGTTTTGATAATCGACATTGGTGCTTTCATTGAGAGTTCTCCGTGACGCCGCCACAAGGCTCGATGGCTCGCCACATTGTCAAGGACGACATTACCTCGTAGAGGGGCTCTAGCTGTGAGGCCGATCGCCCGCTCGGGCGCGTTTTATTTCATGGCCGCAATCCATCGACGGGTGGCTTCCGACGATGACTTCTCGTCATCAATCATAACCTTCAAGGCCTCGGGTTCTAACTTGGTCAATAGATGATCCAATGGAGATCTCCTCCATTAACGAATCCTTGATCGTGATCGCCTAGGAGTCGCTATAACTACTTAATCGGATTGGGCTTAACCCCAATTAAAGGGACATCAGTCCCTCACCGCCACCCATGAGATAGCGATAGTGGAGGAACCACACGCTGATTGCTCTCAACTTTGAGGACAAGTTATGTTCCGTGAAGGAAATATGCCCTAGAGGCATAATAAAGTTATTATTTATTTCTTATTTCATGATAAATGTTTATTATTCATGCTAGAATTGTATTAACCGAAACATAATACATGTGTGAATACATAGACAAACATAGTGTCACTAGTATGCCTCTACTTGACTAGCTCGTGAATCAAAGATGGTTAAGTTTCCAGCCATAGACATGAGTTGTCATTTGATTAACGGATCACATCATTAGGAGAATGATGTGATTGACTGACCCATTCCGTTAGCTTAGCACTTGATCGCTTAGTATGTTGCTATTGCTTTTCATGACTTATATATGTTCCCGTAACTATGAGATTATGCAACTCCTGCCAATCGGAGGAACACTTTGGTGCTACCAAACGTCACAACGAATCGGGTGATTATAAAGGAGTACTACAGGTGTCTCCAAAGGTACATGTTGGGTTGGCGATTTCAGATTAGGTTTTGTCACTCCGATTGCTCGGAGAGGTATCTTCGGCCCTCTGTAATGCACATCACTATAAGCCTTGTAAGCATTGCAACTAATTAGTTAGTTATGGGATGATGCATTACGAACGAGTAAAGAGATTTGCGGTAACGAGATTGAACTAGGTATTGATACCGACGATCGAATCTCGCAAGTAACATACCGATGACAAAGGGAACAACGATGTTGTTATGCGGTTGACCGATAAAGATCTTCGAGAATATGTAGGAGCCATATATGCATCCAGGTTCCGCTATTGGTTATTGACCGAGAATAGTTCTAGGTCATGTCTACATAGTTCTCGAACCCGTAGGGTCCGCACGCTTAACGCTTTTACGATGACAGTTTTATTATGAGTTTATGAGTTTTGATGTACCAAGGAGTTCGGAGTCCCGGATAAGATCGGGACATGACGAGGAGTCTCAAATGGTCGAGACGAAAGATCAATATATTGACGACTATATTCGACATCGGAAAGGTTCCGGTGATTCGGGTATTTTTCGGAGTACCGAGAGTTACGGAATACGATGGGCCTTATTGGGCCAAACGGGAAAGAAGGAAAGGGCCTCAAGGGTGGCTGCACCTTCCCTTGGTCTGGTCCGATTGACTAGGAAGGGGGCGCCTTCCTTCCTTCTCCTTCCCTTCCTTTCCTTCTCCTACTCCTACTACATGGAAGGGTTCCTAGTTGACTAGAAAGGGGAACTTACTCCCTGGGAGTAGGACTTTCCTAGGGCGCTTACATAGAGAGGGCCGCCCTCCCTCCTCCACTCTTTTATATACGGGGCAGGGGGCACCCCATGAGACACACAAGTTGATCTACGGATCGCTCTTAGCTGTGTGTGTGCCCTCCACCATATTCCACCTCGGTCATATCGTCATGAGTTTAGGTGAAGCCCCGCGCCGGTAGAGCATCATCATCGCTACCACGCCGCGGCAGGTCGACGGAACTCATCCCCGACGCTTTGCTGGATCGTGAGTCCGGGATCGCCATCGAGCTGAACGTGTGCTGAACTCGAGGTGCCGTGACGCTCGGTACTTGGATCGGTCGGATCGTGAAGACGCACTTACTACATCAACCGCTTGTCATAACGCTCCGCCACGGCCCACGAGGGTACGTGGACAACACTCTCCTCCTCGCTATGCCATCACCATGATCTTGGGCAGCGTAGGAATTTTTTGAAATTACTACGCTCCCCAACAAAGGCATCCGAGCTGTAGGTTTTATGCGAGATGTCATATGCACGAGTAGAACACAAGTGAGTTGTGGGCGATATAAGTCATACCGCTTACCAACATGTCATACTTTGGTTCGGTATTGTTGGATGAAGCGCCCGGACCGACATTACGCCAGACGCTTACGCCGAGACTGGTTTTACCGCCGTGCTTTGCAAAGGTGACTAGCGGGTGTCATTCCAACTTTAGTTGAACCGAGGCATACGCCCGTCCTTGAAGGTTAAAACAGCACCAACTTGACAAACTATCGCTGTGGTTTTGATGCGAGGTAAGAACGGTTCTGCTAAGCCCGTAACAGCCACGTAAAACTTGCAACAACAAAGTAGAGGACGCCTAACTTGTTTTTGCAGGCATGTTGTGATGTGATATGGTCAAGACGTGATGAGATATAAGTTGTTGTATGAGATGATCATGTTTTATAGAAGTTATCGCAATCGCGGAGCCTTATGGTTGTCTCTTTATTGCATAAGATGCAAGCGCCAAATAATTGCTTTACTTTATCGCTATGCGTAGCAATAGTTGCAAGAGCAATAGTTGGCTAGACGTACCATGACGACACATTGATATAGATCAAGATGATGGAGATCATGGTGTCATGCCGGTGATGATGGAAATCATGACGATGCTTTGAGATGGAGATCAAAGGCACAAGATGATGATGGCCATATCATGTCACATATTTTGATTGCATATGATGTTTATCTTTTATACATCTTATTTTGCTTAGTTTGAAGGTAGCATTTAAGATGATCTCTCACTAAATTATCAAGAAGTGTTCTCCCTGAGTATGCAATCACAGTAAAAGTTCTTCGTGCCGAGACACCACGTGATGATCGGGTGATAGGCTCTACGCTCAAATACAACGGTGCAAAACAGCTTGCACACGCGGAATACTCAAAGTTAAACTTGACGAGCCTAGCATATAAAAGATATGGCCTCGAACACGGAGACCGAAGGTCGAGCGTGAATCATATAGTAGATATGATCAACATATTGATGTTCACCGTTGAAACTACTCCATCTCACGTGATGATCGGACATGGTTTAGTTGATATGGATCACGAATCACTTAGAAGATTAGAGGGATGTCTATCTAAGTGGGAGTTCTTAAGTAATATGATTAATTGAACTTTAATTTATCATGAACTTAGTCCTGTAGTATTTTGCAAATTATGTTGTAGATCAATAGCTCACGTTGTTGCTTCCTATGTTTTTGCTTTCCCTATGTTTTTATATGTGTTCCTAGAGAAAATTGTATTGAAAATGTTAGTAGCAATGATGGATTGGATCCGTGATCTGAGGTTTATCCTCATTGCTGCATAGAAGAATTATGTCCTTAATGCACCGCTAGGTGATGACCTATTGCAGAGCAGCGTATGCATACGTTATGAACGCTTGGCTAGCTCAATATGATGACTACTTGATAGTTTAGTGCACCATGCTTAACGGCTTAGAATCGGGACTTCAAAGACGTTGAACGCCATGGACCATATGAGATGTTCCAGAATTGAAGTTAATATTTCAAGCAAATACCCGAGTTGAGAGATATGAAGTCTCCAAAAGTTCTATAGCTAAAAGATGGAGGAGAATCGTCAACTAGTGAGCATGTGCTCGATTGTCTGGTACTTCAATCGCTTGAATCAAGTGGGAGTTAATCTTCCGTATAAGATAGTGATTGATGAATTTTCTAGTCACCATCACCAAGTTAGTAGAACTTCATGATGAACTATAATATGCAAGGGATAACGAAATGATTCCTGGCACTTCGTGATGCTGAAATCGACGAAGGTAGAAATCAAGAAAAACATCAAGTGTTGATGGTTGACAAGACCACTAGTTTCAAGAAAACGCAAAGGGAAGAAGGGGAACTTCAAGAAGAACGGCAAGCAAGTTGTTGTGCCAAGTGAAGAAGCCCAAGTCTGGTCCTAAGCCCGAGACTAAGTGCTTTCACCGCAAAGGGACTGGTCACTAGAAGTGGAACTGCCCCAAGTATTTGGCGGATAAGAAGGATGGCAAAGTGAACAAAGATATATTGATATACATGTTATTGATGTGTGCTTTACTAGTGTTTATAGCAACCCTCGGCATTTGATACTCGTTCGGCTTGCTAAGAGTAGTAACTCAAACGGAGTTGCGTAATAAATGAAACTAGTTAAAGGCGAGTGACGTGTGTGTTGGAAGTAGTTCCAAGATTGATATGATCATCATCGCACGCTTCCCTATAATTTCGGATTAGTGTTGAACCTAAATAAGTGTTATTTGGTGTTTGCGCTGAGCATGAATATGATTTGATCATGTTTATTGCAATACGGTTATTCATTTAAGTTAGAGAACAATTGTTGTTCTGCTTACATGAATAAAACCTTCTATGGTCATACACACCAATGAAAATGGTTTGTTGGATCTCGATCGAGTGATACACATATTCATAATATTGAAGCCAAAAGATGCAAAGTTAATAATGATAGTGCAACTTGTTTGTGGCAATCGCCGCTTAAGTCATATTATATAAAGCTTATGAAGAAACTCCATGCTGATGGGATTTTGGAATCACTTGATTATGAATCGCTTGATGCTTGTAACCATGTCTCTTGGGCAAGATGACTAAAACGCCGCTTCTCCTAACAATGGAGCAAGCAATAGATTTGTTGGAAATCATACATACCGATGTATGTGGTCCGATGAATATTATGGTCTGCAGCGGTATCATTATTTTCTGACCTTCACAGATGATTTGAGCAGATATGAGTATATCTACTTAATGAAATAGAAGTCTCAAACATTTGAAAAGTTCAAAGAATTTCAGAGTGAAGTGAAAATCATTGTAACAAAGTTTCTACGATCTGATCGTGGAGAAGAATATTTGAGTTACGAAGTTTGGTCTTCGCTAAAACAATGTGAAATAGTTTCACTACTCACCCCACCGAACACCACAAAGGTAATGGTGTGTCCGAACGTCAGAACTCACGCATTTTATTAGATATGGTGTGGTCTATGATGTCTCTACCATTTACCACTATCGCTTTGGGGTTATGCATTAGAGACAGCCTACATTCACGTTAAATAGGGCACCATCTAAACTGCTGAGATGACAAAGTATGAACTATGGTTTGGCAAGAAACCTAAGTTGTCGCTTTCTAAAGTTTGAGGTTGCAATGCTTATGTGAAAAAGTTTCAACCTGATAAGCTCAAACCCAAATCGGAGAAGTGCGATTCATAGAATACCCAAAGAAAATGTTGGGTACACCTTCTATCACAGATCCAAGGCAAGTTTTTCGTTGTTAAGATGGATCCTTTCTAGAGAAGAAGTTTCTCTCAAAAGAAGTGAGTGAGGAAAGTAGAACTTGATGAGGTATTTGTACCTTCTCCTTATTGGAAAGTAGTTCATCACGTAAATCAGTTCCAGTGATTCCTACACCAATTAGTGAGGAAGTTAATGATGATGATCATGAAACTTCAGATCAAGTTGCTACCAAACCTCGAGGTCTTCCAGAGTAAATCCGCACCAGAGTGGTACGGTAATCGTGTTCTGGAAGTCATGTTACTAGACCATGATGAACCTACTAACTATGAGGAAGCGATGATGAGCCCAGATTCGCTAAATGGCTTGAGGCCATGAAATCTGAGATAGGATCCATGTATGAGAACAAAGTATGGATTTGATTGACTTGCTCGATGATCAGCAAGCCATGTTAAATAAATGGATCTTCAAGAGGAAGACGGACACTGATAGTAGTGTTACTATCTACAAAGCTCCACTTGTCACAAAAAGGTTTTCGATAAGTTCAAGGTGTTGACTACAATGAGATTTTCTCAACTCAGTAGCGATTCTTAAGTCTGTCTCAATCATGTTAGCAATTGCCACATTTTATGAAATCTGCAAATGGATGTCAAAACTACATTCTTTAATGGATTTATTAAAGAAGAGTTGTATATGATGCAACCAGTAAGTTTTTGTCAATCCTAAAGGAGCTAACAAATGTGCAAGCTCCAATGATCCATCTATGGACTGCAAGCATCTCGAGTTGAATATACGCTTGATGAGTTGATCAAAGATATGGTTTTATATGCATTCTTGGAGAAGCCTCAGTATTTACAAGAAAGTGAGTGGGAGCACTACAAGATTTCCGATAAGTATATGTGAATGACATATTGTTGATCGGAAATAATGTAGAATTATTCTCGCAAAGCATAAAGGAGTATTTGAAAGGAGTTTTTCAAAGAAGGACCTCGTGAAGTCTGCTACATATTGAGCATCAAGATCTATTGAGATAGATCAAGACGCTTGATAAGTTTTTCAATAAGTACATACCTTGTCAAGATTTTGAAAAGGTTCAAATGGAACACCAAAAGAAAGAGTTCTTGCCTGTGTTACAAAGGTGTGAAATTGAGTAAGACTCAAAGCCCACCACGGCAGTAAGATAGAAAGAGAATGAAAGTCATTCCCATGCCTCAACCATAGGTTCTATAAAGTATGCTATGCTATGTACTGCACTCTATTGTATACCTTGCCTCAATTTGGCAAGGAGTACAATAGTGATCTAGGAGTAGATCATCGACATTGGTCAAGAACATCCTTAGTGAGGACTAAGGAAATATTTCTCGATTATGGAGGTGATAAAAGAGCTCGCCAGAAAGAGTTACATCGATGCAATCTTTTTTACCGATCCGATGACTCTAAGTCTCAACTGATACATATTGAAAGTGGAGCAATTAGCTAGAGTAGCTCTGCAGAGAGCATTGTAGACATAGAATATTTGTAAAATACATACGGCTCTCAATATGACAGACCTGCTGACTAAGCTTCTCTCACTAGCAAAACATGATCATACCTTAGTACTCTTTGGGTGTTAATCACATAGCGATGTGAACTAGATTATTGACTCTAGTAAACCCTTTGGGTGTTGGTCACATGACGATGTGAACTATGGGTGTTAATCACATACGATGTGAATATTGGTGTTGAATCACATGATGATGTGAACTAGATTATTGACTCTAGTGCAAGTGGGAGACTGAAGGAAATATGCCCTAGAGGCAATAATAAAGTTATTATTTATTTCTTATTTCATGATAAATGTTTATTATTCATGCTAGAATTGTATTAACCGGAAACATAATACATGTGTGAATACATAGACAAACATAGTGTCACTAGTATGCCTCTACTTGACTAGCTCGTGAATCAAAGATGGTTAAGTTTCCTAGCCATAGACATGAGTTGTCATTTGATTAACGGGATCACATCATTAGGAGAATGATGTGATTGACATGACCCATTCCGTTAGCTTAGCACTTGATCGCTTAGTATGTTGCTATTGCTTTCTTCATGACTTATACATGTTCCTCGTAACTATGAGATTATGCAACTCCTGCCACTGGAGGAACACTTTGGTGCTACCAAACGCCACAACGTAATCGGGTGATTATAAAGGAGTACTACAGTGTCTCCAAAGGTACATGTTGGGTTGGCATATTTCGAGATTAGGTTTTGTCACCCGATTGTTTGAGAGGTATTCTCTGGCCCTCGGTAATGCACATCACTATAAGCCTTAAAGCATTGCAACTAATGAGTTAGTTATGGATGATGCATTACGAACGAGTAAAGAGATTCTGCTGGTAACGAGATTGAACTAGGTATTGATACCGACGATCGAATCTCGCAAGTAACATACCGATGACAAAGGGAACAACGATGTTGTTATGCGGTTTGACCGATAAAGATCTTCAGAGAATATGTAGGAGCCAATATGGGCATCCAGGTTCCGCTATTGGTTATTGACCGAGAATAGTTCTAGGTCATGTCTACATAGTTCTCGAACCCGTGAGGGTCCGCACGCTTAACGTTACGATGATGCTTTTATTATGAGTTTATGAGTTTTGATGTACCAAGGAGTTCGGAGTCCCGGATGAGATCAGGACATGACGAGAAGTCTCAAATGGTCGAGACGTAAAGATTGATATATATTGACGACTATATTCGACATCGGAAAGGTTCCGAGTGATTCGGTATTTTTCGGAGTACCGAGAGTTTACGGAATACGTATTGGGCCTTATTGGGCCATACGGAAAGAAGGAAAGGGCTCAAGGGGTGGCCGACCCTTCCTTGGTCTGGTCCGATTGACTAGGAAGGGGCTCCCTTCCTTCCTTCTCCTTTCCCTTCCCTTTCCTTCTCTCCTACTCCTACTACATGGAAGGGTTCCTAGTTGATTAGAAGGGGAATCTTACTCCCTGGGAGTAGGACTTCCCCAGGGCGCCAGAGAGGGCCGCCCTCCCCTCCCCCACTCCTTTATATATACGGGCAGGGGCACCCGTGAGAACACAAGTTGATCTACGGATCGCTCTTAGCCGGTGTGGTGCCCCTCCACCATATTCCACCTCGTCATATCGTCATGGAGTTTAGGCTAAGCCCTCGCACCGGTAGAGCATCATCATCGCCACCACGCCGTCAGCGCCGACGGAACTCATCCCCGACGCTTGGCTGGATCGGAGTCCGAGGATCGCCATCGAGCTGAACGCGTGCTGAACTTGAGGTGCCGTGACGCTCGTACTTGGATCGGTCGGATCGTGAAGACGATTTGACTACATCAACCGCGTTGTCATAACGCTCTCGCCACGGTTCACGAGGGTACGTGGACAATACTTCCCTCTCGCTATGCCATCACCATGATCTTGGCGTGTGCGTAGGGAATTTTTGATGAAATTACCACGCTCCCCAACATTCGATCATCGAACTCCTTGAGCCAAAGACCTGCTCAAAGGAAAAACCTGACCCAGGTCCTCGACTTAGAATCGGTCATTGGGTCAAGAAATTGGGCACCTTGATTCGAAATGTTGAGCTCGACCGCCCGCCGCTTTACGTTAGATCGGATCAAAATCCGGACTCTAAATCGACTCTTAAACCGCTCTCCAGATCAGAAAGAGCCCCCAGAAACCGTATATCGCCATCGGGCCAAATTCTCCTTGCGCTTTAATAAGGTCAGGATCGCTGCCGCAAGAGAACATGGTCTCTTCTTTCTGCAAAACTGCACGGACAAAGGACTCTCAATGCTATAAGTCAACAAGAATATAGTACGTCATGACTTGGCAACCATAGTACGGAAGTACTGTATGGCGGAGAGCGCTTGAAGACCCAAACAGAATTTTGGGATAGTACTGCTCACCAAAACCTTTGTCCAATCTAAACGGACATAACTCGTAAGTCGCTTGACCCAACCCCAAGAAACCAAAGCCCACCCTGTATGGGGTCCAGATAGAAGAATGGCTGACGGCCATGTAAGCTCCATAGTACCGGATACAACACCTCACTCATAGCCTTAAGGCATGTTGATATTCCGCAGTGGCAAAAGTAGCGAGATCTTCTTGTGGGCCATAAAGCGGAACAACATCCCGCCAAAGGAGCACAATACGGCACTAATAGCCTTCGAGACTTTCGCCTTAACAATAGGCGCAAGCGAAGCTCGTCAAGTTCGCTGAAATTTACCATGTGGCAAGAATAAACCCTGGAACGACATTAACGCTATAACTTTTAATGCCAAAGTGATTTAACCTCGATTCTGGCTGTCCGCACTACCGCCTCGTCCTTAGTCCGATCGAGATGGCTTTCGCCTCACTAAAGTACTCATGGACGGCGCAAGTGGATTAAATATGATTTATGAAGAAACGCCAAAGAAGATGGAGATTGATAAAAGCCGATTGAACAAAGCGGCACGACCTTCAGGGGAATTATCCTTACCGAAGCGCTGAAAAGGGAAAAATCACACTCGATGTGGTATTCGCACCTTTGAGAATTATAGGTGCCAGAAATCACATTCCGTGGCTCCTTTAGCAGCGGATACCACGCCTTCTAGGGCGACGCTGCTATAAGCCAAGCTGTACCCCATTATGGGTACATGAAGCCAAAATGCCCGACCCAATGGAATCATCACTCTAGCCGCTGATCCGGACATTGCACTTTTGCCAAAAATAAAACCGCAGCTCTAGCCTTGGAAGCATTATCCAAGCCCTAGCAGCCAAGAGTTAACAACATCAAGGGCCACCGTGATGGGGACGACGTGATACTAGACAAGCTACCCAAGTCCACCTCACTTAAACCTCGCAGACGAGATAGTCAAATTCCAGTGTCCATCCAACGGACCCTATGAAGACAAATTTCCATCGACAGCCGAGCCCCGCGATTGACGCCACACTACGTAAATTTCTTACGCGAGAATTGGGACATTTTTTCCTCGGCACCCATCGGACATGCCAGTATCCCACGCAGACCGCCAACACAGCCTCAATATTCTAAAAGGATATAAACCAGTCAAGGCACTTAAGGCGATTCTCGTGAGCCCAAACGACAGTAATTGGGGAGGAGCGAGCTGGTTACCGAGGTCGGATTCATCGTAGATATCAAACATCCGGATTGGCTGGCAAATTGGTGATGGTACCAAAGAAGGATAAACCCGACGCCTATGCGCCGACTTCAAAGACCTCAACAAGGCTTGCCCCAAGGATCCTTTTCTCCTCTCGATCGATCAAATCATCGATACACAATGACACGACTCATCATTGTTTTTCGACGATACGCTGGATACCATCAAATAAAGATGGCAGAGTCTCGACCAAGTCGCAACAGCTTTTATAACGCCATATGGCCTTTTTGTTTAACACTATGCCCTTCGGCTCAAAATGCTCAAGCAACCTATCAACGCGATGATTCAAACATGCCCGAAAACAAATCGGCAAAACAAAGGAAGCATATGTGGATGACATGGTCATAAAAACTAGACACGTTGAAACCCCGATAGATGACTTGAGGCTTACATCTCGATAACCTCCGACATACGATATTGTTGAACTGAAAATGCGCTTCAAAGGCCCCATCGGAAACCGCTGGCTTCATTGTTTCCAATAGAGGAATTGAAGCGAGCCCGCAAAATCCGAAGCTCGCCGGCCTTGGCTATACCAATGAGCTCAAGCACATCCAGTAAGAAAAGGAGAAAAGGCATTGCCTTTATCATTTCCTTCAAGAACCAACACTTCAGATGGATTCGATGCAGCCGCCGGACTCGATGAAATAAAGACCTTACTGGTCAAGAATCCAGTCCTAATAGCTACCTAACACCGGCGTAGCCTATGCTATTATACATAGCGAAACACACCAAGTTGTAAGCTTAATACTGCCATCAACAAGAGGTTGACGGATACAAATTCGCCCAAAAAGCCGGTTTATTATGTATCCACAGTCCTCACCCCATGCAAATCCCGATACCCACACTATCAAAAATAGTATACGCGGGTCTTCATGGCATCCCGGAAACTGCGGAAACTACTTTCAAGAGTGTTCATCACGAGCCTCCAAGTACCACTCAATGACATAATAAACAACCGCGATGCTACGGGCCGATTGCTAAATGGGCCATAGAGCTCCTTCCATTCGACATTACAATGTACAAACCACGGCAGCCATCAAGTCGTAAGCATCGCCGACTTTGTCGCCGAATGGACGGAAGTCAACTCCCTAAAGAGTACGGGCGATACCCAACCGGATCATGCACTTGACGGCTCTAAAATGCTGGCCGGATTGGGAGCAGTGTAGTCCCGACATCCCCACCGGAGACATGGTCCAAGACGCCTTCCGAGATATTATATACAGACTCCAACAATGCAGCCAATATGAGGCTCGTTGCATGGTCTTCTTGATGGCGTCTCTATGGGAAGCCAACGCCTCGAAGTGCGAGGGATTCGACCTCGCAATCTCACAAATAAACGGAGACTTGATGCCAAGGATCCAAATGGTGGCCTACCGTAATGCCGCCCCAAAATGTCAGGATGAGCTCGAGGGGCCTCGAGTTCCACCATGTGGCTCGAGAAAGTAATCAAGGCGTGACGGCCTCACCCCAAGATCGGGCGCCTAAACGCTGACCGTGTCCCACCTAATATATTCCCCGAAAGGCTGCCAAGCCATCCGTAGTATGGGAAGGAGTCCGCAACACCAGACCCTAACACGCCCCCGTGATATCGAACCATCAGACACAATCTGAGGCTCGCCACCGAATAACATCCTCGCCCACTTAAATCATGGCCGTATATTTAAGCATGGACCGAAAGAGTATTTCTTGCCTACCTAAATAGGCAGGAGCTACCCAAGAACAAAATGAAGCATGCCGCATAGTCCTGCAAGTGCTTCTAAAGCTTACAAAGTCCACGAAGGGGAACTCTATAAGAAAGCGCCATCGAGTGCTCCAAAGTGCATCTCCGAAGAGGAGGGGCGGCAACTCTTGCTGAAATCCATGCCGGACTCAAGGGCGGACACCACGCCTGAGCTCAGCGCTTAGTCGAAAGCTCAGACAGCTTTCTATTGGGCGACGCCTGAAGGCATACACATGACTTTGTCCAACATTATGCCAAGGTCTATTTCGCTAATCAGTAATCATATGCCCCCTACCACTCTCCAAACAATCCCCATAACTTGGCTGCTCGTGGTCCTGGGGCCAGTGATATGGTTGGACCCCTCAAATGGGGGAAGCCATAAGAAAAACATTTTAT
>JAHIAM010014921.1:0-11137 GCA_021605205.1 Aegilops longissima | reverse complement strand
CCAAGCCCTGCTAGAATCATTTGTTGATTGTTGACAAAGCGCTACGCCCGCTTAGTAGGCCCAAAGTCACCACCAAATATGACGGGTCCCGCAACGGATGAATAAATTTTTCGCAAAACAAGGAGGCACTTCCTTCCGCATGAAGATACACGTGGGTCCCAGCTGTTAGGTGGAGGAAACATTTTTTCCGCTTAATAAGGAGGAACTTTCTTGCGTGACCATGGACCTCGTGGGTCCCAGCCAGTCGTTTCCACATCAGCCCTCTTTCGATGACTCGCTTGTTGACCACGCCGCACCGAACGCAGCGAGGCGGTGGACAACGGCGAGGCCCCGGATGGGAATGACTCGAGATGGGAAAACGTCAGTGGGAGTCGCAGATTGAGAGGAGGAGAAGGGTTATAACTAGTTCTGCTGGCGTGGGGCTGTAGTCCGTGGAGAATAACAGGAGGTGTCGAGGGGTGGAGGGATAGCCTGGCCGGGGGGTAGAGCTCGCAAGATGCGTAAGCAGAGCCGCTAGTCAGGCCAGGCCGGACCAAAGGTCCCGACGACGCTGGAGGAAGAAGACGAGAGATTGAAGGTGCATGCCGCCGCTGGATATAAATCCAATGGCTGTGGATGACACAATCATTTGTTGACTAAGTTGACAACGCTCAGAGGTTTCACCTATTGGCCCACATGTCACCGCAAAATGTGGCATATATTTAACCCATGTTTTCTAGAATGTACACCCATTTGCTGGCTGGGTGAACAAATAATTTCACCAATCAGGCCCATTTATATTTTCTAAGAAATCCCAGCCCATTTGCACTTCCTTGAAATACACGATTAGGTGGGCTCATTATATATATAATGTTATGTTAGAAGGAGCAATTAATATCAAAGAATAAACCGAGAGGCACATATATATATATATATATATATAATTAAGAAATTAGCGAAGTTATTGCTCAAAATAAAAATGAGCTGCTATTATTAAATTGGTCCTTAAAATCTTCGCAAGCTTTTGTACGAATCACCAGGATTTTCCTTGCCCGTGAGTCAAAAACAACCAGGATTTTCCTTGCCAACTTCCGTTAAACATTTACTTTATAAGTTAATAACACGTGGATGTTTTTATAATGTATATATAAGTCTCTATAAAATATACGATAATAGTAATAATATAAATATATATAATGTGGTTAGAAGGGAAAACATAAATTGACACAACATTACTTTTATAAGAGACCTGCTTTATACCCCATAGTAGGCATACTAACAAGTTCACACACAAATACAAAGAAAAGGTAAACATTCATATCAAACTCAGGTTCACAGGACACGCTCATATTCATAGCCAACATTCACTATCAACAACTCAAAAGATTCATATATACACAAGCTCAAGATATCTATGCATCCAAATGATTGATAGATCACGACAATATTCATACATAATTCACAAAAGATTCAGATATACACATGTTCAAGATGTTTATGCATCCAAATGATTGAGATCACAACCAATATGATCCATGGACTAACTTTAATTACCTAGGGTACAGATCGTAAATGGTGTTCAATCGGAGGTACTTCTTGCTAAAATTAGTTCTTGTACAAGTAAACTTTCGAGTACATAAGAGGTAGCATGCATAATCTGAACTTTGCTTGTAGGTTTATCCTCAAATAGTGGCCTCGTCGAGGAGGTTTGAGCAACTTGGCCACTACTTTCATCCAACTAGTTTACTAGCTCATCTTGGTCCCAGATCTCGCCAAAATTCTACATTGCGCATTTAGAAAGGAGGCGGTTGAGAAAATGAACCACCCAAATTTTTGTGCGTTCAACTGAAATGGAGCATCCTTGGCGCAGTGATCGATTATGCTGATGAATATAGCGCCAACCAACTTGTCTCGAATCTTTAGACTCCATGCCATATAGTTTGCTACCATATGTGCCGATAACCAAAAGGCACAAGTTGGGACCAAAGACTGGATCTGATTTTTCGGGCTATGCACCAAGCAATATTTTTGGCTCACTCTCCTAATACTTGAGTTTGACAATTGGTTGACGCCGTTGATACTTGAATGAATATAGGCACTTCTTGTCAACATCGATGCTTGTCCGAGTGAACTTTGAGTACATAGCAGCAGATAAGTAATGCCCATCTGATCATTTTGTGCAGTTCTACCTTAAATCACCCGATGTAATGATTTGTCACAGTTCAGCTCCAAATGGCCTCTCACAAACAAACAGTAGCATAATATAGTTACCAAATACATATGACATGCACAATAATCAGATAAAGACCAGATCAACCGTGTGAGGTAGCATATCATTATTTCTTTTGACCGGAAGCGAGATAAGCGCTGATCAACAAAGAAGGAAGAAAGCAAGTTTGATTAGCGATCGACAGAAAGGGGATGAAGTTGTCGAGGCAATGAAGCACCCAAAGTTTTTGTGTAGCCCACCAAAATCGGCATCCTCTGCTAGTACATATATTGAGAGAGTGAGATTACTGTAATAGTGGGACTAGTTGATGAAACATACACTAACAAATAAGCACCTCATTATCTAATGGGTAAAGTTAACATAGTAGTCTTGCTTTAAAAGAGAGGTATTTTATTCAATAAAAGCAATTAGCTCAACTCAACACTCAAAGCATTGCCATTTATCATAGGTTGCAAAACTTAAACGTAAAGATAAAGGAGTTTTCAAGATTATAGCACGATACAAATAGAGATGACAAAGAACTAATATGGATGAAGGCCTTAGGCCCGTATCAACTTCGAGAAAAAAGCTTATTCATGTAGTCCCATAAGAGATGATAAAGCACTCATCGGAATCACACAATAGTATATATTTTTGTGCACTTCAAATGTATGGTTGAAATCACTCTTGTTTACCAGAAGTTTGAGATTATATCAAAAGATTATCAAGAACTTCGAGCGAGTTAAAGCAATCGGCTGGGATAGCTTCATTGTACTATCTTGTGTAGTTCCATTAAAATGTATGATTGGCACAACATGATCCCTGTTTGTACAAGTAGGAACAAGGTGAAACCTTCATTAGCTTAGTGGAGAAAGGATAGGAAGACATTAGCATATTACTCAAACAAGAGTAGCATCAAATTCATGATGGAAAATAATGCAAAACATTGCCTCATTGAACCAATGGCAACAAATTGACATGCAAAACAATAGCACTATTATGTCATGACACCAATATTCCCTCCCTCGCTCCACCACATGATTCACCTCCATAGAAAAACATACACACGTACATGATTCAAAGATAGGGTCCTACTAAAGATTTGTTTAACTCCAACAGAAAATTAGGCAAGAATAAATTAGTGGTACTTAAGCACTCCTAATTAATTAAGTGAGACAGTAGGTGGAAGGGCTCCCGGAGGATCGCTTCACATGTATAGTAGTCATTGCCGTGAGCCCTTGAATGGCTCCCTCACTGAGGCCTCTGTCTCAACAAGATCTCCTTGGCACTGCTTATTCTTCTTCTTCTTCTCTTCATGCTTTGTTTCTCTTTCTCCTCACTATTGGTGAAACCAAGTACATGATTGGCCTCTAATTCAGAATTGGTTTTGTCAGTGAGGGAGTACAAGTGTACTAGTAAAAAAAAACATTATTTTCTCATGGCATATCGGAAAATAGAGATGAACACATGCATTAAATATCATTCTTACTCTAAAGGAAGGTTATGGCGCTAATATGGATGATGAGGATTGGAACACAGATCTCCCTTTGTGAAGTTTCAACAAAATGAACTAACTGTTCCATTCTCGACATTCCAGCTTAAACAAAGCAAAAGTCACTTCTTTTTAAGAAGAGTTTTGTGCAAAGCACCAAAAGGTCACAATAAAGCAACCAGGTGAATTGGATATCCCCTATTTGCACAAAAGGCACAGAGGAAACAAATGTAGTCTCAAACAATTACAGTAAAAACATTTGGCTAAACTTGTCATGGCTTATAACAGTGGCATGGTTTCATTTTTACTAGGACATTAGATTTAAGAACAGCTAAGGCTACTATCGTCCATGTGTTTGGTGCAGGATTTCAGAGGGAACACAATTCTCTATGGTATTCTTTTCCTTCCAACTGCTCTCGAACACGGGAAAGGTGAATAGTGTTTCATAGGAAAGCTGGTCCGGTAGTACTGATTCCATAGGATTAGAAACATCCGCCACGCCTGCGTATTTTTGCCAGAGCTCAGGTAAGCGTCACCGCCATGCATTAGACAGGTTGTTGTGCCGTGTTGCTTGGAATAAAAATCAACCTATGTGGTAATGTGAGGTGAGGACAATAGAAGTCACTGCAGCTGAATAAACAAATAGCATCTCATAACGCTAAGCATGCTACTCTAAAAACAATATGCAGCATTTCTGAGTCCATCCGAACACATTCTCTTGAGAGTTTTCTCTGGTTCATTGCTCCATAGTTTTATACCTACATTCTTTTCCTATTCCTCTATTTTCATCAAGACCATGTTTTCTACCCTTTATTCCTAACGGAGCCTAAATATTTGGTATAAGGGCATGGGACTGGGTGCACCAAAGAAGTCCAAGCACCATGTACATAAACAGGGGCATAAAGTGGTGATTCATAGTTTGTTACCCGAGAACAAACATCCAAGAAACATATTCGTGGTCCTATTTTTGTTCACTCTAGCCACCTACTCCTATGTGTGGATAGCAAATCTAGTCTCCATCATTCCATCGCAAAACAAGTTACTTCTTATATTTCTTTTTCACCAAGAGACCGGTTGGATGACCAATTGCATTTACTTTCAACCCCTTTCCTTCCCTTGCTTGTACCAAGTCCAGTATATACATACATAAATTCCCCCATTCCCACTCTTTATTTCTTGTTTGAATTAGTGGATTCCTCCAGTCTCGAATTACTTGTCATCAAAATGGATGTGGTCTAGAACTAAAATACATCTAGATACATCCATTTCAATGACAAGTATTTTCGACCGGAGGGAGTACAAGATTCACTCCATGAAGTAGCTTTTCCTTTAATAATAGAAGGAAAATATGTGACATTGGACCATCCGGACGAGAGGGGCTGAGAGAGGTAGAAAATGATGTACATGCAAAGGACGTAGGCTGGGGAAAGGAGCTAAAGGTTTCGAACGAAGATATACCCAAGTCGCTGGATGTGGATAGGTCGGCGCGGAGGTTTGATCCGCCTGTTGTGCAACGCATTTAAGGGATCAGGACTCCCTGCAGGCGCGCCGCCGTGAGATAACGTGGCCGGGTGCTATTCTCCTCATGTCGATTTACGGTTTAAACGCTGCCTCTCCCCTTCACCGTGGAGGGGGATAACCGATTCAGAATCTTGGTGAGGATAGAAACCTGCTATTTTTTTAAAGGAAGAACAAGTTATTACCTCATCTTGTTTAGATCTGGAGAGGATGAGAGGTGAATGATAAAACCAGCAAGTGCATGAGGTCTTACCATATATACGTAGTGGGTAGTTTTTTTCCCCATCAAAACAATCGCTCTAGCCTGTACTACCATGTGTACCGTTTTTTTAGTTGTTGATTGTTTGAGATAGCTACCCGCTTGTTCCATGGTAGCATGTGCCAGTGTCACACTTTGTATGCTCAAGTCCTGGTACTACAAGTCCCTCCATTAAATGAACAACCACCCCTCGTAAAAATTGTGAACAAGCCCACGGCTAAAATTAGCGGAAACGTGGATTGCCCTAACATGCATTATTATTTATATTTTCTACCCCTCCGCTCCTAAATATAAGTTTTTTATTAGCCACACCTAAGACAAGAATTTTTATTAGCAAGTGAACCCCACATGTCATAGACACCAAAATTGTGGCAAGATTCCCTTAGGCAAGCCAAAGTGTGTCTAACAATTTGAGCAACTCAGGTTAGGCAAGTGTGGCAAGTGTGGGAAAAATAATGTGGCAACATAAGACAAACATAGTCACAATCCAAACAGCCCTGTAATTTTTGTGACATGCATGAAAATTTGTTAGTTAAATTTATAGTCAAATTTGGCAAGGTGCATCAAATCAACACATGCAAGTATCAAAGGAAAGTCACGCATGCATGCATGCTTGTACTTCCGCTTCCAAATATAAGTCTTTAGAGATTGCAACAAGTGACTACATACTAAGCAGAATATGTCTACTCCTACATACGAAGCAGCCCATTTGAAATGTGTAAAAGACTTATATCGAAAGTGTGGTGCTTTGATGTGTGCATCAACTCGCATAAGACAAAGAAATTTGATTACTACAACGCCTCTCCTCATGGACTGAGTCTCGGTGTTTTAATCTGCATCTCGATTTTGTGATGACAGAGGGCCAACCACTGCTGGGCCCACCTATCATGGACGCAAAGGCAGGACAGTAAGTAGAAGCTGCACATACGCTATCCCTCCCGCACGAGGTGGACGGACATGCAGAAGGGATTTGATATCGTAGAAGTAGGAGTAACATCATTGTTCGCCTTCTCAAGAGGTGAAGAGCTGCGCAACCTAACGTGGCAGGGGCTATGTAACGTCATGCAGCGTGTTCCTTGGAGTACTAGCCAGCTCTTGCATGAGACAAAATTGCTATTGTTTAACAATTAAACTCCATTATCCATTGGTTGATACTCATTCTACATAGGTCCACGCCTTAGCACCGCTTTCCTCCTGGGTCACCAATGTTTATTTGCTAATTAATAGCATTGCATGCAATGAACTAGCCATTGCAAGTCATTAAAAGCATGCACACCTCTCATCTCTTATTGGTTGATATGTCAAGAAACAAGAAACAAGGTAGAAGTTAATGCATCGCGCCTAAGTGTTTTGGGACTATTTGGTTTTCATAAGATGACTTACACACCTAGACGGAGGGAGTAGTATAGCCTCGTAAACCGGAAAGGAGTATTTGCCTTTCTAGAGATTTCAACAAGTGACTAGACTACACCATGTGCAAGACTCCTCCCTTCCGTTTATAGGGCTCAAATCTCAAATCTCATGAACCAAGGCATTTTATGCATTGAGGAATGTATCTCAGACTTTACAAAACTACCCTAATTAAACTCATGCATTAATTATGTAGTTCTCTCTGCTTTCCTCTCCACCTTGGTCGCTGTGCACAATATTGAGCACTCCTATATGACTAGCCACTCTATCTACATGGACATTTCAAAGCATCCGCCCGCTGACATCCAACAAATCACAGCGAGGTGCTACACGAGACTCACCACCCCGTGTGGCCGACATGACCATCATATCATCAAAACCCACACCTTTACCAGAAGGGTAAGGTGGCTCCAAGTTGGACCGGACGGCAAGCCATCATTTCACCGAACGCTGCTCAAGCCCTTTATTCCTTTCTTGAAGAAAACCTCACCTGTGCTACTCACTTCGCCATTTTTCTTCTCGACGATCAAAGGAAAGGTGGGCTAATCAGTTATGCCTGCTATATTTTCATTCCAAGAATCTTATTTTATGAAGCAATCGACCGATTCTCACATCCATATTCTTTTCCCTGCTTTCATATGCGATTGTGGTTTCTTTCGATTGCTTTTTGTTTGTCGGACTCATTGATGGATCCTAGAGCACTAGGCAAAGAGTTTCCAGGACAACCCATCGGAGACAGCGATCTCCGTGAAGCGAGCACCGACCAACGAGTTGACTCATGTTGGCGGGCCAACCCATGGAGACGAAGAACTCCAAGAAACAAGCATCGCCAAAGAGTTGAGGACATTAGGGACTAACCCTCAAAGAAAGTTGAAGAAGAGCAAGGGCCCCACCGCTGCCTACCCCAGAACTCGTTGCCACCTATGTGAGGCTCAAGACCGAGTTTGAGGAGATAGTCGCCATTGAGAAGCAGATTCCGGCAAGGTGATGGCCCCATCGAGGAGAGGAGATGGCCCCTGAGGGATGAGATCCCGTGAGCTGCACAAGGTAAAAAATAATGGCTTATTACCATAGTTGTGGTTTTTGATTATTTGAATGCTTGCTAATATGTTAGGGTTTGCAAAATTGGACGCCCTTGATGATTCCGGGTTGGCCCGTCTGGCATCGCCGAGATCGATTCCATGCCGTCCATCCTGTGGACATCCCCGAGATCGATTCGATGTCGGGTCACCCCTTGGACATCGCCGAAATCGATTCCCTGCCGGCCCGTGGGTCACCCCAGAGATCGGACAAGAAATAGTTGGTCGCGCTTAATCCTTCAAGGTGTTTCATTTTGTGTTTAATTACCGTAACAATGGTTTATCAAACCATCTTAGGGCTAGTACGCCTTTGTGGGGGATTTGCTACTTTTGTTTGATAGTGAATCATGTGATGAATCATGCAACCTCTCCGAGTTATGGAAATGTGTATCCTCACCAGCTTTTGATGTAATATATGGCATGCTTAGATGTAAGTTTGAACTGTTTATCATTCAAGGCTTGTTTGATGATTCTTGTTAGTAGGCTAGCTATCAAGCTATAGTACTTGCAAAACACTCACCAAGAGAAACTTTGATGAGCCGTTACGCTTTATTTATCCCTCGCGATTAATTAACAGCCCTAGCTCCTAAAATTGTAGGCTTAGCGATCGATCGATAATAGTCAACATACATTCAGCCTCATTTGGTTCAAGGGTAGGAAAATCAGCAAAAGTAAGAGAAGTAACACAAAATCATAGCAGAGAACGCATCCTTGCTCCAAAATAGATGACCTAGGCGGCTAGTTTGGCCTAGTGGGTTTTAGTGATATGACGGGCAAAGGCATTTTCCAGAAGATTGGGTACGAAGTTTTCTTAAGGGGAATTCAACGGTCATGATGGTTCCTTCGTCCAACAACTTACAAAGGTTGGGCCATGGGCCGGGTAACCGGGATAAAAGGTGGAAGATGGTCGACGCCCCACATTCGCTAATGAAAGTATTCTTTCCGATAAGAGGAAGCAACGAGTATTCATTGTTTATTTTTATGAAAGCTATTGTCTCCATCAAATGGAGGAATGTGAAACACGGCAGCCCAAAGGAACTTGGATGCAGACTTCCTTCCTTGTAATGCCCAAAGTTACAACTTTTTCCACTTTCTCTATCTATTTCCTCTCAAATGTTTTTTTACCTTTCTTTTTTAAGACACAATTGTTTTTATGTTTTTTAGAATTATTTTTATACCTAGGAGCACGTAGAGACGGGTTTTGCAGAGCCCACTTGATTTCAATGCCTCTCCTCCACAAAGGATTACTACTTGCATGCATGCCGGGGGCCCAGCCTTGAGGGACGAGGGCGGGGAGAGGGCCTGGGGTCCCACCCAAATAATTTTGGTTTTTTATATTTTTTCCATGAGTAGGCCCGAGGAAAAGAACACGAAAATGAGGCGATGGGACTGTTTGACGGGGAACCGAAAAACGGAGCTATATGAGCCAAAATAAAATCACCATATCTTTAATGATCAAAGGAGCTACAAGACAAGTTCGATGACCTCCAAGCATTTTACTCGTAATAAATGACCAGATTAAGGGGAATCCAAATTTTCTTCGTCCCCTTGAGCTTTGACAAACAATGCACTATACGGTTGTCCCGACATCCACCCCGAGTTTCTCACTAAGCCGTTTGCCACCCACAAGACACTAACCGGTAAGGCAGCGATGGATCCCCAGGAAGCCCCCCCAATCAAACACAAATGGGGGGGGCATCCCGCCGGTTGAGTTCATTGTCATGACCTCACAACTATGTGGGGGAATTTGAAGACCAAGGCCAAAAGGTAGAGCAAGAGGCGCCAAAGCCACACGAGGGGAGTGGAAAAGTTAAAAGCACTGAAAAGAGAGGCCCACCATCGAAGAAAGAAAAGGATGCCGGCCCGAGAGGTGCAGATCCAAGCATGGGGTGTCGAAAAAGCCGGAAGGAGAACCAAGGCCGCCAGCATGTGAGAAGAGTAGTACTAGTAGTTAGTGTGTGTGTTGTGGTTCCAGTACGGCATTACCAAATACTAGTTACTATGTAGTTTTTAAGCAAATTACCAAGACATTAGCCTAGACAAATGGAAAAATTCCTATCCTAATCATCAAATGGCATCTTTTTCTATAGGAATTGAGATGCATGTCATCCACTTCCTATGATTTTCAATTCCTATCCTATGAACTAAAGGAGGTCAAAGTAATTCATGAAGCTAGCAATACCCGCAGAGTTTTTCAAGAAGCGGAATTCAACGGTCATGATGGTTCCTTCGTCCGAGCAACTTCAAAGGGAAGTCCCGGATTTGACCATTATCTGCCGGACGACCGGGTGATTCCTTGAGTTCGGCATGGCAAGTGGACCAGATGGTCGACGCCCCACATGTTGGCAATGGAAGTATTCTTCCGATATCGAGGAGCAAGGAAACCGGGGTATAGTATCACGCTGATTGGTTCCAAAAAATATACCGCCGATTTATAATTATTTTTTATTTCGATGAATGCTAGGCTTCAACTTCTTTGGGTGCCAACACGGCCGGCCGGATTTCCCACACCCGAAAGGAGGGACAAAAATGGTAGAGCCCCAGAAAAAACAACGTAGAGCCCTCCACTTCTTCCACTTGGTGGAGGCCACACGTAGGTACTTAGTGGTATGAACGATACAAAGTAATTGGAGAGAAAGAAGTCTAGTTGGAAGGTCTCGGGCATAACGTAAACAAATATAAAAGTTAATATGTGCCCCAACTAATATAGTAGTAGAGATTAGGCACGCATCTATAACATCATCGCATTGCACATACAACATTTAGTGGTAGTATGTAGTAAGATAAATGCCACCCAAGAGTTCCCTTCTAACCTACTTTGGGTGTTTGGTAGAGTGTATGGAGGTGCATGAGTCCACACTAGTTTAGCACAAATACACTAGAAGAATGCATGAAGAGAGCATGCATGAAGAGGGCTGTTGAGTTGAGCATGCATGAAGAGGGAACAACTATGCAGACGAGAACGCAACAAACACACCCTATATGCCACGATGTTTATACCATTTGTGCCTTTCTACTTCATTATCGGCTTACATTACCGGTTCGGACGCCCACTCTACATTCGCCTCGAGTTCCACCCACGGTTCTTCATATAGATGGAACGATCCTCATAACACGGCATTGATGCTAGATGTCTCGTTGGCAAAAAGGATGAACAAAGCTCACGAAAAAAATAGAGGGAAGAACATAGA
>JAHIAM010014920.1:0-16764 GCA_021605205.1 Aegilops longissima | reverse complement strand
AGTTCAATCGCCCATTTTGCCACTCGACCAGCTTGCATCTCTCATTATGAAGAATTTCCACAAAGGGCGCACCGATGATCGTAATGGAATGATCGAGAAATAATGAGCAACCTTCTTCGTGGTCATATAGATCCCATAAACAAGCTTCTCGATAATGAGGGTATCTTTGCTTTGACGGCCAAGATTTCGTAAAGATAATAAACCGGGCTGAACTTTGAAAGCTTTTCCTTCTTCTTCCGCCGACCGTAAGTACGGATCGACGACTTGTCCAAAGGGCTGCAATGTAAAGCAGAAAGGCTCCTTTCTCGATTGGAGCAGCAAGCACCGGTTGGTGGAGAGCAGAGCTTTGAGCTCGCAAACGCTGCATCAGCTTCTAGAGTCCACTCAACTTGTCTCGACTTCTTCATCACCGGTAAAGAGGCAATGCCTTTTCACCAAGGCGAGAGATGAATCGACTTAAAGCGCCAAGCATCCAAGAAGCTCGACATCGCACACGCACAGGCGCTTCATTCGGAGTATGGTGCCAACCTTTTCGGGTTAGCATCGATTCCTCGCCGAAACGAAAACCGAGTAACTTTCCACCAGAACTCCAAATGTACACTTTGATGGATTAAGCTTGATATCATACCTCCGAGATTGGCAAATGTTTCAGCAAGGTCACCAACAGGTCGGAACCCTTTCGTGACTTGACCACTATATCATCCATGTATGCTTCCACATTCCGACCGATTTGAGTGAGCAAACACTTCAATCATCCTCATGAATGTGGCCCGCATTCTTAAGACCGAATGGCATGGTGACATAATGTATAACTTTAACGGAGTGATGAACGCTGTTTTATCTCATCGGGTCCATACAGACGGATCTCGATGGTACCCGGAATAGGCGCTTAAAAAGACAACCTCTCGTGATCCCGCAGCTTGAGTCGACTATTTGGTCGATGCGAGGAAGAGGAATGATCTTTCGGCAGGCCCGATTGATATGCTTGAAATCGATGCACATGCGCAACGACTTGTCCTTCTTGGGGACCATGACAACGCTGGCAGCCACTCGAGTGGTAGATCTCTGATGAACTCGCCGCTAAGAGTCGAGCCACCTCGCCAATGGCCTTTCTCTCTCTAGACGACGGACCACCAAGATACTCTTTAACTGGTTTGAATTTTGGGTCTACTTAGGGCGATGCTCAGCCAGCCCCCTGAACACCCGCATGTCAAGCAGGTTTCCATGTAAGATGTCCCAGCTCACGGAGGAACCGGATGAGCGCTTCTTCCTATTTTGAGTCGAGTGTTGTTGAGATGTTGGTCGGAGCAGCGCTGGGATCACCGGTGAATGTGAACCTGTTTCATCTCGCCAATGATCGAATGTCGACCAGAGCGGCTTCTTAGCTCGCAACAAATCACTGGATCTCAGCTTTCGATACTTTGTAGCTCTACCATCGCTAATCGAGCATCGGCGATCTTAGAGCCTTTCCGAAGCACTCTTCCGCTTTCTTCCGATTGCTCGTGATGTGATCACGCCTTGGGACCAGGCATCTTCAGCTTAAGATACACACAACATGGTCGGCCATGAAACGCGATAAGCTGGTCTCCCCAGAATAGCGTGATAAGCGCCTGAAATCCACGACCTCAAAGGTCAACTTTTCTTTCCGGAAATGCTTTGAATCACCAAAACTACGCTAAGAGCAATTTGGCCGAGTGACTCAGCCTTCTTTCCGTGAATGACTCGTGGAAGCTCATGTTATCGGTAATCGAGTCCGACATCGGAATGCCCATCCCTTTCAACGCCTCCACAGATAATATATTCAAACCACTACCACCATCCATCGACTTTGGTCACCGAAAGTGCCTTCGATAACCGGGTCGACCATCAATGCTTGCTCTCCTGGGGTGGCAATGTGCGCCGTGATCGACCGTCGAATGTGATGGCGGTCCGGGACCATTTCAGATAATTGGGAGTCGCCGAGCAACCAAGTTTACTTCCGATTGATAACCTTCAATCGACTTTTGCTTTCGACGCCGCCAGAAAATCATCAGGTGGAATTGACCGGGATACCCACCATCATCGCTATCTCTATCCTCAACTTTGTCCGTCTCCTTATCCTTATCCTTGGGCTGTTTCTTGAACCGCTGAATCAAGAGCCGACACCGCCGAAAGTGGTATGTTTCGGTAAATGAGTTTACCCTCTTCATCTTTCTTTGTATGAATATGACATGGTAAATCCAACACGCCGCTCCCATCCTGGTCTTTCACCTTCTTAGGGTTCCAAGGACCCTTGGGTTTCTTGAACTTTCCCCGGTTCATCGCCAAGGCTCTCCCGGAGTCACTTGGTTTGGCTTTGCGCTCGCTCCGGGACCGAATTTCTCCACCGCCTCATTGGCGGCAGATTTATATTTACCACCAAGCCGATCCTTCTTCACCATTTGCATATTTGGTGGCAATTCCATCATCCGGCTCAGGGTCATATCTCCGGTTCACCAAATTTCAAGCTCAATTCTCGTTCTGACACCTTCCTTGAAGGCACAGATCGCCTCGTGATCGATACATTCTCCATCGTGGTGGTGCAAAGTGATCCACCGATATAATCTCTCAAGGTTTCACTCGACTTTTGCACGCACGATCGCAACTCGCTAAACCCGCCGGTCGCTTGCAAGTTCCTTCAAATGTCCTCGACAAACACTCGGCAAGATCTTCCTAAGTGTAAATATCATTGGTGCTAATCGATTCAACCACGCCTCGCTGAACCCTCCAACATAAGAGGTAAATGCTTCATGGCTACCTCATCGCTACACCACCGATCCGAACCGCCACCGGTAATCTTCAAGCTAGGTGTCGCTTGGATTCTCCAAAGGAACTTGCTCGACTCCAATGCCAACCTGAAATTGGGGAATCACCGCAGCTCCGATGGCTCATAAACACTCGTCCCGAGACATGGACTCTACCATCGAAGGAACATCTCTATCATGGCTGCCTCAAGTGAGCTCGCTCTCAGACCAAACCTTGAACGATAATGGATCTCGTGATCAAAGCCTAGCTCCTCGGGTCGATCGAACTCTTCGCCCAAAGACTGCTTTTGGCGCTCCATCCCGGCCGCCGAGGAGCGTATGATCCACCCCTTAGGGAGGAGGGCACTGACGCCGATCGCTATGATCGAATCGGTGCTCATACCGCCGCGCCCTTGTATTGATCGCCACGCCGGCCTCCACGCTCTTCACGCCGGGGCGATCTTGGACTATGGGCCGATCGAATGAATTCGCAACGACGGATCGGGTTATGAACCATGTTCCGCGACTAGGACACAACCGAAGTTTTGATCTCCTCGTTACCGAGCAAATCCTCGATTTGTCAGAACCTCTACCGCCTCCGACCGAAGGCTGAATTGATTCCGCTTATACGGGCGGCAACTGCTAAATTCTGAATCGGAGTTCGATATACCTCGGTTGGTGGTTGAAAGAGTCAAGGCCGATCGGATTCTCGAACCTTTGTCGCAGACGCCGCCCAAGATTGGCTGAAGATTTCTAGTCGAAAGCGCTCAGCCAGTTTGGCTGTTGCCGATCCTCCAAGGCACGAGCTCGGGGTTTCTCCAACGATAGGAGGTGAAGTGCATCCATGTGCCGACGGCGAAGTTCTTCCTCCGGAGCGGCGTGAGGGGCCTGAAAGTACTTCTTCGCGGGCTTGCGCCGATCGCTTCCACCGCCACCTTCGCAGTGCGGGTGAATCCAGGGGACCGCGGGTCCATCGACCATCGTAACCTCTCGCCGCCGTCATCGCTATCGTGATTCGGACGCGGTTCTATGGAGCCACTAACAATGTGTCAGAGAGATTCGCTGGCTCGATTGTCATGATTTGGGATGGCCAATCAAGCGGCCACCGCATGGCTCACCCACCGCTGAAGCCTCGACTCGACCGTAACGCTTGGCGCCGGTGGGAGATCGGGAGTGAAGACGGCGCAGAGCTGACCCATACTGGTCGACAGCTTGTCCGCAGGAGGACGCCATGGACACATGCGCGAAAGTGCGCACCACGGGATGGGGAGCGCGCCCACGCCGAGTGGAGCCTCCTGGTTTAGCGGAGTCGCCGGGCGATTTAACGTGAGCGCATTCTAGACAGATCTCGTGGCGTCCACCAGAACTCCACCAAACCATGATGCCGAGATCGAGAGAATCCCAACTTCTCCAACAATTCGCTAGAACACCGCCCCACGGTGGCGCCAACCGTCGTGGGTTCTAAGTCCGACAAGAGAATGGGGGTAGGTATGGAGAGGCAAGATCCTAGCTATGGAGTAGTTGTATATGCAAGGGATTTACGAAGTTCAGCCCTTCTCGAGGAAGTAATGCCCCACGCCTCTGAGCCCCGAGGCGGTCGATCGGATTATCTCGCGATGTGTTACAAGGTGCGTAACCTTCTACCGTGGGAGGGGGGGGTGGCTTATAGAGTGCGCCAGACCCCAGCCAGCCCATGAAAGTGCAGAGGGTTTAAGGTACGCAAGGCTAGGCGCATCGTAACGCCCCTACATAAAGTGTCATTAAGGTCATAAAGACTATTTAACTACAGACTGCTTGGACACCGAGTGGCTCTTGGACTCTGGTGGTCGAGTGGGTCTTCATAGTCGAGTGTCTTTGAATCTGCCGAGGGGAGTCTACTGGTCGACTCGAAGGCTGCTTCTCTTGTGAGTGTCTCTGTGGAAGGTACCTTGGGCAGGCTCCATGACCCTTCCCTGTGCACATGACTTCATCAGATGCCACTTCATAAATTTCATCCAGAGGCTATTCTAGGTGTCAATACCACCTTATTATTGGGCCAGCCCATGTAATTTCGAAATACTTAAATATAGGCTATTTTTAGAGTCCGATGTGTGGGAACAAGCGTTAGGGTTGGATTCGACCTCTCCCACAAGGGCCACGAAATTCCCCTATTCCCTCCGTGATATAGAGCCCTTAGGGCGCTGCTTAGACTTTGGGTTTTGTTTAGATTAAAAGTTCGCCATAGCTGCAACTTCACAGATTTCGCTTGTGTTCAACAACCAGACCAAGGCGCCACGTAACCCCACCTTCATTAATAAAGCTTTCTCCTATATTCGCAATATCCAGATTGCAATCTTAGTTTCTTGCTTGTTCTTTGTTTGCTCGCAGGAAACAGCCCTCGTGGTCGTTTGATCGTGTTCGGCGTGGTCAATAACCCTCAGAAGTTGGTTTAGCGATTGCTAAGGCACGACGTCTCCCACATTCGTAGTTGGATCGTCAAGGTCGACTCCCACAGAAAACGATAGCCACCATGTCATCAAACATCGGGACACCTTTGCCTCTATCACAAACCCGCTGCCGCGTAGCAACCAGATTGTCGACTCCATCGCCGAGTGTGACCTACTATGCTTCCTAGATGCATTCTCAGGCTACCACCAGATCAAGATGGCGGTGGAAGATGTGGAGAAAGCGGCTTTCTTGACCCCGTGCGGGGTATACTGCTACACATGCATGCCATTCGGACTGCGCAACACAGGAGCACCCTTTCAGCGGTTGATGCACATCGCCTTGGGGCGGCAGCTCGGGAGAAACGCCAAAGCCTACATTGACGACATTGTGGTAAAGTCCCGGGAGGCGAGAACTTTGATTCAGGACCTGGAGGAGACCTTCGTGAGCCTGCGCTAGGTGCACCTATGGCTCAACCCGGAAAAGTGTGTGTTCGGTGTCCCTTCCGGCAAGCTGCTGGGTTTCCTCGTGTCCCACAGGGGGATCGAGGCCAACCCAGAGAAGGTCAAGGCGATCGAAGACATGCACCCGCCGCAAACCCTTAAAGAGATGTAGAAGCTTGCCGGTTGCGCGACTTCGCTAAGGCGTTTCATCTCCAAGTTGGGAGAGCGCGCCCTACCATTCTTTAAGCTGATGAAGAAGAAGGTCCCATTTGAGTGGACCCCGGAGGCTGACAAAGCGTTTCAAGACCTCAAGAGATACTTAACCAGCCCGCCGGTGATGGTGGCACCTCGTCCTCTCGAGCCCTTGGTACTTTACCTATCCGCCACGCCAAACTCTGCCAGTGTGGCACTGGTGGCCCTCAGAGAAGAGCATCAGGTCAAGATCCCACCAAGTGAAGTCACCAAGCCGGACGAGGAAGCATAACAGCAAGCCGATGCTCCTGAGGCGCCGGCCGCACCGGCAAGTCATCAAGCCCCTGATGCTGGAGATCCGCAGGAAACGCCAAATTTCGAGAGCCAAAGACTCAGCTTCCTCTCCCAACATGAGGACATCAATACCATTGTTACACCCACAGCCCCTACCGCTACATATAATCGGACCAATTACTAGAGCTCACAAGACGCCAATTAAATTATCGTGTACTTTCGCTTTTGGTAATGATTCTAATGTTCATGAGAATATGATGCTGCTTAAATTGGATACATTTGTTTTGCTTACAAATGAAGGCCCTAGCTTGGAGAAGGATGGACATTGAGCAAGAACAAGCATGGAGATAATGCCATGCAAAGGGGAACAAGAACGGAGTTACAAGTGATGATTTCAGGACTTTGAAGCCACCATAATGGTGTATGAAGCCTTGGACGAAATATACAAGATGCTACTTATAAATGTCGTCCCGAGGCTATTCTAGGTGCTACAGGCACCTTATTAGTGGGCCAGGCCCATGTAATTTCGAAATACTTTAGTATAGGCTGTTTTAGAGTCCGTATGTGGGGAAACAAGAGTTAGGTTGATTTCGACCCCCCACCAAGGGCCACGAAATTCTCTTCTCCATATATACAGCCCTTAGGGCACCGCTTAGACCTTTGGGTTTTGTTTAGATTAAAAGTTCGCTTATAGCTGCAACTTCAGCATTTCGCTTGTGTTCAACGTAATGCATAAAGGCGCCACGTAACCCCACCTTGATCAATAAAGCTTTCATCTTATATTCGCAATATCCAGATTGCAATCAGCTTGCTTGTTCTTTGTTTGCTCGCAGGAAACAGGCCCTCGTGGTCGTTGATCGTGTTCCGTGGGTCAATAACCCTGAAGTTGGTTTAGCGATTGCTAAGACGCCGACGCCTCAAGACGTCAGAGTCGGATCGCCAAGGTCGACCCCACAGAAACGATAGCCACCATCTCATCGAAACATCGACACCTTTGCCTCTATCAAGTGGTATCAGATTTTCAAAGTGCTCGTGAGATTTTGCAGCTTTTCGAGATTAGATCGAGTTTGTTCTTCATACCTAAAGTCCACGATAAAAGCCACACAAAAAAAAAGTAGGGTTAGTTCATCATATCCCAACCAACTGAGCCTTTGCATAATCTTTTTTAGGGTTTTGCTTTGTTGAATTTAAGCGTTGCATCGCCGTGTCTCAGTTGCCGGTCTTAGCGCTCTAGTCTTTTAGAGTTTCGAAGTTCTGGTCATAAGTTGTCACGCCGCCACCGCACTCATCATCATCGCCTCGCCACCTACCACCACCGCCTCCTAACTGTGATCCATAGACCACCACCAACTGCTCAGATACCACCACCGCTCCATATCCATATAATACCACCGCTACCACCACCGCCGCCATATACCACCACCATATCCAATCCGAAGTTCCTTGCATATTAGGGTTGTTTTCGAGATCCATCTAGTTTCCGATTCGTTTCCTCACTTTAGTAGGTTTCGGGAAAAAAAAAAAAAAGAGTCCTAAAACCACCTCCGCTTTAGGGCCCAAAATTTTTCAAAACGCACTTGTCGTAAAAAAAATTTTCCGCTATCCTGCTTTTAAGTGTTTCTATGTATTGAGACAACAAGATATATAAAGTTTTTAACCCCTGCTTCCAGCTTTTTTGGGTCCGCAAATGAAAAAAAATTTTGTTTAAAAAAAAATTTCGTGCCCATCCCGCAGGCTTTGACCTCGGAAGAGTTTTGAGACACTCGCCATTAAAGTGATTTTCGCAAAAAAAAAAAAGCAGCGCAAAAAAAAAAAAAAAGCTAAAAAATCCAGAGGTGTGTTTTTTCTTTGTTTACGCAGTAGCGCCGTGATTTTGTTAGTGTTCTAGGCTCGCCTCTAGCACGGCTTCAGCCTAGGACCAGCACAAGACGCCGCTGAGCGCTTATTCAACTTTGCATCTCCGAATTGATTATTGTCGATTCTTTTGCTACCATATTATAAGCCTTCCTAGCTCCACATACATCTACATCGTAAGCGTGATGAGGACATCAATACCATTGTTACACCCACAGCCCCGCTACTATACATACCGACCAATTACTAGAGCTCGCAGACGCCAATTGAATTATCGTGTACTTTCGCTTGGTAATGATTCTAATGTTCATGAGAATATGATGCTGCCTAAATTGGATACATTTGTTTTGCTTACAAATGAAGGGCCTACTATGGACAAGAAAGATGAACCTTGGAGCAAGTTCAAGCATGGAGATGTTGGCATGCTAAGGGGAACAAGAACGGAGTTACAAGTGATGATTCCAGACTTTGAAGCCACCCTAATGAGTGCATGAGGCCTTGGACGAAATATACAAGATGCCACTTCATAATATTCGCCCATAGGCTATTCTAGGTGCTCAGTCACCTTATTATTGGGCCAGCCCATGTAATTTCGAAATACTTAAGTATAGGCTGTTTTAGAGTCCGATGTGGGGAAACAAGAGTTAGGGTTGATTTCGACCCTCCACCAAGGGCCACGAAATTCTCTTCCTCCATATATACAGCCCTTAGGGCACCGCTTAGACCTTGGGTTTTGTTTAGATTAAAAGTTCGCCATAGCTGCAACTTCGCAGATTCGCTTGTGTTCAACGACTGCATAAAGGCGCCACAGTAACCCCACCTTGATCAATAAAGCTTTCATCTTATATTCGCAATATCCAGATTGCAATCTCAGCTTGCTTGTTCTTCGCTTGCTCGCAGGAAACAGCCCTCGTGGTCGTTGATCGTGTCCGCGTGGTCAATAACCCTCGAGTTGGTTTAGCGATTGCATATGCGCGACGCCTCGTGACGCTCGTAGTCGGATCGCCAAGGTCGACTTCCACAAAACGATAGCCACCATCTCATCGAAACATCGGACACCTTTGCCTCTATCAAGTGGTATCAGATTTTCAGGTTGCTCGTGAGATTTTACAGCTTTTCGTAGTTTAGATCGAGTCTGTTCTTCATACCTATAGTCCACTTAAAAAGCCACAAAAAAATTAGGTTAGTTCATCATATCCAACCAATCTGAGCCTTTGCATAATCTTTTTAGGGTTTGCTTTGTTGAATTTATGGTTGCATCGCCGTGTCAAGTTGCTGGTCTTAGAGTCTAGTCTTTTAGAGTTTCGAAGTTCGTCATAAGTTGTCACGCCACCAAGCACCATCATCATCGCTTTGCCATCTTCCACCATTGTTTATCCGCCACCGCCTCAATCCATATCCATATACCACCACCGCTGCCATATATCCACCACCAATCCGAAGTTCCTTGTATATTAGGGTTGTTTTCAGATCCATCTAGTTTCCGATTCGTGTTTCTCGCCGAGTAGGTTTCGAAAAAAAAAAAATTTCCAAAACGCACTTGTCAAAAAATTTTCTAGCTATCCTATTTTTAGGTGTTTCTAAGTATTGAGACAACAACAAGTTATAGAAAGTTTTTTGACCTGCTTCAGCTTTTGGGTCCGGCAATGAAAAAAAAATTTTTGGTCGAAAAAATTTGTGCCCATCCTGTCAATTGACTCGAAGAGTTTTGAGACACTCGCCATTATAGTGATTTTTCGCAAAAAAAAAAAAGAGCAGCAGCAAAAAAAAGGCAGCAAAAAAAAAAGCGAAAAAAAAATTCCAGAGTGTGCTTTTCCTTGTTTACGCAGCAGCCGTGATTTTGTTAGTGTTCTAGGCTCGCCTCTAGCACGGTTCAGCCTAGGACCAGACAAGATCACCAAGTGAGCGCTTATTCAACTTTGCATCTCTCGAATTGATTATTGCTAACCTTTTTGCTACCATATTATAAGCCTTCCCAGCTCCACATACATCTACATCGTGCTTGACTCTCCCGTAATCGCCTATCCAAGCTTTGAGAGTTTTGACTACATCGGTTGCCGATCACCACCATTGCTGGGTAAGAACTGTAAGAATTTGAGATTTGCTTGACGGATTTGTGATCGCCCACCACACCACCACCACCACTTCCTAGTAGTCTGTCAATCATATTCTTGTGTGTTTCTATTGTTGCTAACCATGGCAGGATCACAAGTCATTTAGACCGATCGGGAGAACATGACAAACAAAGCGCTACATGATAAGTTTCAACAAATGATGAGGGCAGGTGGACGATGTGCTAAATAGATTTGAAGAGGCCATGGAGAAGATAGATGGCATTGAGAAGGCGTCAAACAAAGCTCGATAACAAGTTTAATGAATTGCTCAAGGCTCACCACCACCACCACCGGCTGCACCTAACGACCTCTACTACAACAACACGGACTACCTCCACATCGCGAAACAGCCCTCCGCCGAAGCTTCCCTGTCCCTCTTCACCGCCAAGTCAAAGTCATTGCTGATACTTCGTGGCTCTCTTCACGCGTGGGGAGGATGATTATGTGAGAGCTTACGAGGATGAGGTTGATCAACATCGTAACTACGGCAACCACCAGCACCACAACCACCGTGTCGCCCACATGCAAATAATGGCAATGTTCGCTCCCTTCAGTACGAGATCATGACCATCTCCCTAAACTGAAATTGAATATTCCACCATTTGAGGGTAGATATGTTCCCGATATATATCTTACTTGGGAGTTAGAAACTGAACAACGATTTACATGTTTACAATATCCCGAGGAGAGACGGTTCCCGCTGCTTTTGTGCTTTCACTAGCTTTGCATGTGTTTGGTGGTCTCAACATTGTAGATTATATCCTGTTCCAGCTACTTGGGCTGCTTTGAAAACTGCTATGCATCGCTGGTTCCACCATATTATCAACGTGAATTACTTCAAAATTGCAGCGCTTAAGACAAGGAAAAATTCGTAGAAGAATATTATCGAATTACAAACTGGCTTGATTAGATGTGGTATTGTTGAGGAGAATGAAGCTATGCTTGCACGCTTTCCGGTGGATTAAATAGAGAGATTCAGCACCATTCTAGACTACAAGGATTATAATAATATCACCGATTATTCCATCTTGCTTGTAAAGTGAACGTGAAGTGCAGGATCGACTGTGCTTGGCGCGACTAACTTTTCTCGCAGGTCGACCTTCATCATGGACACCACGCGCATCATCTACTTCCACACGCTCTACTACACCGCACCTCCGCCGGCTGCCACCTCCAACCGTGATACAAGAAAGCAGGCACAACCACCACTATCTCGCCAAGAGTACACCTCCTGGCCTACATGAGCTCTTCTTCTTCCATGGCGCCAACAGGCACACAAGTGATATTATTTGTCGTCATTGTAAGGGAAGAGGACATTTTATGAGAGAATGCCAATCTCAGCGGTGATGATTGCTACCGAGGATGGTGGGTATGAGTCCGCTAGTGACTATGATGAAGAGACTTTGGCTCTTATTACACATGAAGAACACGGTGGAGATGATTCTGATCCTGAGACGCAATACATGGCTGTCAAGATGCCGACAGTATGAATGTTTAGTTGCTCAACGTGTTTTGAGTGTGCAGGTTACACAAGCTGAGCAAAATCAGAGGCATAACTTGTTCCATACAAAGGAGTTGTGAAGGAACGTTCTATTCAAGGCCATCATAGATGGAGGGAGCTGCAACAACTTGGCTAGCATGGATATGGTGGAGAAGCTTTCACCACAAGACCACATCCACATCCTTACTACATCCAATGGTTCAACAACAGCGGCAAGGTTAAGGTAACACGATCGCTCGTGTGCATTTTAGTATCTCTACATATGCTGATTATGTTGATTGTGATGTGGTACCTATGCAAGCATGTTCCTTATTACTTGGTAGACCATGGCAATTTGATAAAATTTCTGTACACCATGGTAGAAACAATCAGATACTCTTGTTCACAAGGATAAAATATTACTTTGCTTCCTATGACTCCTGATTCCATTTTGAAAGATGATATTAATAGAGCTAATAAAGCAAAACAGGAGAAAATAAGAGTGAAAATCAGATTGTGGCAAAAGAATTTGAGCAACAAATGAAGCCTAATAATAAACCATCTAATGTTGCTTCTGAAATTAAACTGAAAAGTGCATGTTTATTTGCCACCAAATCTGATATTGATGAGCTAGATTCTAGCAAATCTGTTTGCTATGCTTTTGTGTGCAAAGAGGCATTATTTTCATTCGAGGACGGTTTTCCTCTTTGCCCCCTGCTGTCACTAACATTTTGCAGGAGTTCACGACGCCTTCCCACAAGACGTGCCACCGGATTACCACCTATTCGAGGGATTGAGCATCAAATTGACTTAATTCCCGTGCATCGCTACCCAACCGCCGCACCATACCGCATCAATCCAGAGGAGACGAAGGAGATTATGCGTCAAGTACAGGAGCTGCTCGACAAAGGTTATATACGCGAATCTCTTAGTCCTTGTGCTGTTCCTATTATACTAGTGCCTAAAAGGATGGTACGTCACAGATGTGTGTTGATTGTAGAGGCATTAATAATATTACTATTCGTTATCGCCATCCTATTCCTAGGCTAGATGATATGCTTGATGAATTGAGTGGCTCTACAATATTCTCCAAAGTTGATTTGGAGTGGATACCATCAAATTCGTATGAAATTGGGAGATGAATGGAAAACAGCATTTAAAACTAAGTTTGGATTATATGAGTGGTTAGTCATGCCTTTTGGGTTAACTAATGCACCTAGTACTTTCATGAGATTAATGAACGAAGTTTTACGTGCTTTCATTGGACGATTTGTGGTAGTTTACTTTGATGATATACTGATTTATAGCAAATCTTTGGAAGAACATTTGGAACATTTACGTGTTGTTTTTAATGCTCTACGTGATGCACGCTTGTTTGGTAACCTTGGGAAGTGCACCTTTGCACCGATCGAGTATCTTTTCTTGGCTATGTTGTTACTCCACAGGAATTGAAGTTGATAAAGCCAAGATTGAAGCTATTGAGAGTTGGCCGCAGCCCAAACGGTCACACAAGTGAGGAGTTTTCTTGGACTCGCTGGTTTCTATAGGCGCTTTGTGAGAGACTTTAGCACCATTGCTGCACCTCTCAATGAGCTTACAAAGAAGGATGTGCCTTTTGTTTGGGGTACCGCATGTGAAGAAGCCTTCACGGTATTGAAAGATAAGTTGACACATGCCCTTTACTCCAACTTCCTCGATTTTAATAAGACTTTTGAGCTTGAATGTGATGCTAGTGGAATTGGATTAGAGGTGTGTTATTACAAGATGGCAAACCTGTTGCATACTTTTCTAAAAATTGAGGGCCTAGTCTGAACTATTCTACTTATGACAAAGAATTATATGCTCTTGTTCGACTTTAGAGACATGGCAACATTATTTATGGCCCAAAGAATTTGTTATACATTCTGATCATGAATCTTTGAAACATATTAAAAGTCAAGCTAAACTGAATCGTAGACATGCTAAATGGGTTGAATTCATTGAGACTTTCCTTATGTCATTAAACACAAGAAGGGTAAAGAAAATGTTATTGCCGATGCTTTGTCTCGCCGATATACTATGCTTTCACAACTTGACTTCAAAATATTTGGTTTGGAGACCATCAAAGATCAATATGTGCATGATGCTGATTTTAAAGATGTAATGCAGAATTGTAAAGAAGGAAGAACATGGAACAAGTTCGTTATTAATGATGGTTTTGTGTTCGGTATAACAAGCTATGCATTCCTCGCTAGCTCTGTTCGCTTTTTGTTGTTGCAGGAGGCGATGGAGGAGGATTAATGGACACTTTGGCGTGAAGAAGACGGAGGATATACTTGCTACACATTTCTTTTGGCCAAAGATGAGACGGATGTTGAGCGCTTTGTTGCTCGCTGCACTACATGTCAAAAGCTAAGTCACGACTCAATCCTCATGGTTTATATATGCCTTTGCTCGCGCCTAGTGTTCCTTGGGAGGATATATCTATGGACTTTGTTTTAGGTTTACCTCTAACAAAGAAGGGAGGGATAGCATATTTGTTGTCGTGATAGATTCTCTAAAATGGCACACTTTATACCATGTCATAAAAGCGATGATGTCCGTTAATGTTGCTGATTTGTTCTTTCGTGAAATTATTCGCTTGCATGGTGTGCCAAATACTATTGTTTCAGATCGTGATACTAAATTTCTTAGCCACTTTTGGAGATGTTTATGGGCTAAGTTGGGGACTAAACTGCTTTTAGTACTACTTGTCACCCCCAAACTGATGGATAAACCAAGTAGTCAATAGAACATTGTCTACTATGCTTAGGGCTGTTTTGAAGAATAATAAGAAAATGTGGGAAGAATGCTTGCCTCATATTGAATTTGCTTATAATCGCTCATTGCATTCTACTACTAAGATGTGCCCTTTGAAATTGTGTATGGCTTCCTACCGTGCACCTATTGATTTGTTGCCTCTTCCATCTTCGGAGAAGGTTAATTTTGATGCTAAAGAACGTGTTGAATTGATTTTAAAATGCATGAGTTAACTAAGGAAAACATTGAGCGATGAATGCTAAATATAAACTTGTCGGAGATAAGGGTAGAAAACATGTTGTCTTTGCACCGGAGATCTTGTTTGGTTACATTTATGTAAGGATAGGTTTCCTAATTTGCGCAAATCAAAGCTAATGCCACGTGTCGATGGTCCATTTAAGGTGTTAGAGAAAATAAATGATAATGCATATAAACTTGAGCTGCCTCGCAGATTTTGGGGTTAGTCCCACTTTTAACATTGCAGATTTGAAGCCTTATTTGGGTGAGGAAGATGAGCTCACGAGGACGCACTTCATTTCAAGAAGGGAGGATGATGAGGACATCAATACCATTGTTACACCCACAGCCCCTGCTATTATACATACCGGACCAATTACTAGAGCTCACAGACGCCAATTGAATTATCGTACTTTCGCTTTCTTGGTAATGATTCTAATGTTCATGAGAATATGATGCTGCCTAAATTGGATACATTTGTTTTGCTTACAAATGAAGGGCCTACTATGGACAAGAAAGATGAACATTGGAGCAAGTTCAAGCATGGAGATGTTGGCATGCTAAGGGGAACAAGAACGGAGTTACAAGTGATGATTCCAGACTTTGAAGCCACCCTAATGAGTGCATGAGGCCTTGGACGAAATATACAAGATGCCACTTCATAATATTCGTCCATAGGCTATTCTAGGTGTCACAATCACCTTATTATTGGGCCAGGCCCATGTAATTTCGAAATACTTAAGTATAGGCTGTTTTAGAGTCCGTATGTGGGGAAACAAGAGTTAGGGTTGATTTCGACCCTCCACCAAGGGCCACGAAATTCCCTCTTCCTCCATATATACAGCCCTTAGGGCACCGCTTAGACCTTGGGTTTTGTTTAGATTAAAAGTTCGCCATAGCTGCAACTTCACAGATTTCGCTTGTGTTCAACGACTGCATAAAGGCGCCACAGTAACCCCACCTTGATCAATAAAGCTTTCATCTTATATTCGCAATATCCAGATTGCAATCTCAGTTTCTTGCTTGTTCTTCGCTTGCTCGCAGGAAACAGTGCCTCGTGGTCGTTGATCGTGTTCGCAGCGGGTCAATAACCCTGAAGTTGGTTTAGCGATTGCTAAGGCGCCGACGCCTCAAGACGTCAGAGTCGGATCGCCAAGGTCGACTCCCCAAAACGATAGCCACCATCTCATCGAAACATCGACACCTTTTGCTCTATCAAAGTGCGCTTGACTCTCACCCGGTAATCGCTTCTATCCAAGCTTTTGAGAGCTTGGATTCAGATTTATTAAGCCATCACCGCTATCAGGTAAGAACTCGGTAAGAATTTGAGATTTGCTTTGACGGATTTGTGGACTGTCCACCACACCACCAACCACCGCCACCTAGTAGTCCTGTCAATCATATTCGTGTGTGTTTCTACGGCTCGCTAATCCTGGGGCAGTGATCAGTCAAGTCGACGCAGACCGATCGAGAAATATGACAAACAAAGCGCCATGATAAGTTTCAATAAATGATGAGTGGGCAGGTGATCTATGTGCTAGTGTTAGATTTGAAGAGGCCAAGGAGAAGATAGATGGCATTGAGAAGGCGTTCAAACAAAGTTCGATAACAAGTTTAATGAATTGCTCGCTGCCTACCACCACCACCACCGCCTGCACCCCAACGCACCTCTACTACAACAACATGGCCTACCTCATCGCTGTAACAGCCCTCCGCCGAAGCTTCCTGCGGTCCCTCTTTCTTCCTCGCCAAGCCGCCAAAAAGTCAGCCGTTGATACTGGGACTTCGATCACGTCAAGGGGAGGATGACAGGTAGAGGTTTTCATTTAGGATGAGGTTGATCAATATCGTAACTACGTGCAACTACCAGCACCACAACCACCGTGTCGCCCACATGCTAATAATGGAAATGTCTCTACTCCCTCTGTGCATGAGATCATGACCATCTCCCCAAACTGAAATTGAATATTCCACCATTTGAGTGGCAGATATGTTCCTGATATATATTTACTTGGGAATTAGAAACTCAATAACTATTTACATGTTTACAGCATCCCCGAGGAGAGACGGTCTCGTCAATGCCGTTTGTGCTTTCACTAGTTTTGCATATGTTTGGTGGTCCTAACATTGTAGATTATATCCTGCTCCGTACCACTTGGGCTGGGCTTAAAACCGTTATGCTTGCT
>JAHIAM010014919.1:0-11938 GCA_021605205.1 Aegilops longissima | reverse complement strand
CGTGGAGTATTTAGCCTTTCGAGGATATCGGCAGGATCAAGAGACTTGTAGTCAACCCGTTTGTATCATCGAACCCAGAGTATCAAATGAGGAATGTTTATCTCAACAGCTTTTCACCACCTCATGGTCAAGGATGTCAAGGGCACCGAGGGCTTGAAGCTCATTTGAGATGTCTGAGGCGATCAAAGGTTTGTTGGACATTTTCATTGTCGGTCTTTTGAAGCGGTTGAAGAGATTCCAAGAACATCAACCGAGAGTCACGCTTGAGTTGAGACTCCTTCATTCACTTTAGACCGCCTTATCCCGTATGAGCTTGGCGTTTCCAAAGCACTCACTCTTCCATATTGACCTTTGCCGATGGCCACATATGATATTCTTTGCTTGAGAATCGAGTTGTTTGAATCTCTTCACATCCAAAGATTCGAGAAGGTGTGACCTGAGGGAACACCATTTTCCACAACATACCGAGATCGTTGTCAATTGCTTCAAGATGCATTCGATCTTGTTCTTCCAAAGAGGGGTAGTCCATCCCATCAAAGGTAGGACACCCCGCCGAGACCTTTGATCATACCATTCGACATAACTAAAACCTGTGTGGTTAAACTAAAATCGCAGTAACAAGGGAGTACCTTTGCTCGATACCAATTGAAAGTGCTATATCGACTAGAGGGGGGGTGTATAGGCGATTTTTATTATTCTTCTTAGGAATTTGCCGTGAGGAAATTCCTTAGCAAGAACTACTTGCAATGAATAAGTACTGTAAGTAAGATAAGAATACACGCATGGTCATCATGATGAAATGAAGACTAGCACGAAAGTACGAAAGTTAATCAAGGATAACACAAGATGAAGACAAAAGATCAAGAAATTGAACTGAGGAAATTGAGAAAGTCTTCAACAAGTCTTCAAACACGAATATGAACAAGCACTCAACACAAGAATGAGGAAATGAAAGGGTTGAGGAAATAGAACCAGTTAGGTTGGTGAAACAATGATTTGGTAGACCAGTTCCAACCCTTTGTCTCAGCTTGTACTGGTTGAGCGGCCGAGTATTTAAACTCGAGGACACACCCCCGGACACCCACCACCGAAAGCACGCAGCTCAGACACCAAGTCCTCACCGGATTCTCCTTGAACTAAGGTCACAACCTCGGCCCAATCACTGGGTAAGTCTTCAGCGATTTCCAAACCTTCACAGACTTGGTCACCGGGCGATCCACAATTCCTCTTGATGTTTCTAGACCATGACGCCTAACCGCCTGAAGAAGCAACCCTTCAAAGGTAATGCCCGGATCCACGCAGATCAATTTCTTCGGATGCTCAATCACTTTGGGTTTCTAGGGGTTTGGTTTTGGGGTTTTTCCTCACTTGATGATTTTCGCCAAAGTCCCTGAGGATGGGTTTTTAAATGACAAGTGTCAAGTTCTTCGAGCAGCCAACCAGCTAGTGGTTGGGGGCGGCTATTTATAGCCTAGGAGCAACATGATAAGACATAAATGCCCTTCAATGATATGACCGATGGATAAGATATTTTGGGACAGCTGCCAAAAGCAAAAGAACGGTCGGAAATTTGACTCTCAAAGTCCTCGTGGCTATCATGTTCCTGTAGGCAATCCAAGACCGGCGATTTTAACTCCCGGCCAATAAATTCTCAACACTTAAGAACTTCGTCCACATCAAGAAACCGACCGAACTGTATGAGATTTCCAAAGGCTTCACTCAAGGGATTGGTAGGTGTAGGATTTTGAGTTGAGCATCATATGGAAATTTTTCCTTAGTATTTCTAACCCCTTTAACAAAGCGGTGTTTTATGACTTAAGAAAGAGAAAATGAAACTACGAAAACAAAAGTCTTCACGCTCATGTTCCTCAAATGAATAACAAGTCTTCAAGGTCACACCAATTTCTTTCACTTTCAAAGTCTTCGTAAAGTATTCAGAATATCAAAGTCTTCAAAAGAACTTCATTTTAGGGTTTACTTTCTCCAAATATCAAACCCTCATAGACTTATAGACCTGTTACACCACAAACGCATTAGTTCCTTAACCTATAAGTCTTCAATCCACCAAAATCACTAAGGGCACTAGATGCATTTACAAACTTCTATGGAGATACCCTGTAAGATTTTTTTACTATTACGACATCCGGCATCTTTTGCATACTTCTAAAACTAGTACATCATTGCTAACTATGAAGTTATTACTATGTTTTTCAACGTAAAACCCGATGGATTGTGTGCCCCATCCGATGTATCGTAATGGTCGTTTAGTTATGAACATACAGCCAGTCAATCTAAGGAGCTCAAGCATATCGGATTTCTAAAACTGGTGAACACATGCTAATCAAAGAATGGAAAAAATGTTTGGAGATTCGCAAGTAGGTTCGGAAGTAACATTAACCGAAAGGCAAGAATTGGAGAAGGATAATCTCCATTCTCCATAATGGAGAGTCAATATCTTGTTTTTGCTATTTTACCTTAGAGAATATAGTAGGTCCTAAGAGAATGTAGTAGGTCCTATGAGGTACAATATGTTTATTATGTGGTACAATGTGTTAGAGTTGTGACTACTTAAGTGACCAATTTGCTATGTGATGTCTCATTGATGAAAACGATGATCTTGAGGAGGTGTTATATGCCAATGATGTATTATGATGATAAGTTGTTAATGATATGATGATGATGATGATGATGATGATGATGATGATGATATTTATTTATTATTAGTGAAAGAATCCATGATTAGTTTCAAGTGCATGGACATCCACTTGAAACTAGTCCACTTCTTTCACCCCGGATTAATAACTCATTATGATGTAAAATCAATTCTAAATTCCTTTGTATGAAAACTTTTGTAAAGGTTTATGAATACAACATGAAATAAAAAGAAATAAAATATGAAATAATAGTAGCTGGTGGGGGAGAAGGCCATTACAATTACCAAGAAGGTTCGGAAGTCGCCATTATTAAATCGGGATTTAGCAAGAGCGACGCCACGCTTATACGTTAGTTGTAGCCTTTATCAAGAGCACAACCGTGCCGCCGCTTAGTGATAGGCCTAAACCCCGGCCCCGCTGGCTTTTTCCTAGTAGGCATCATTTTACTCGGCATCTCAGAAGTATAAATCTTTCAAAATAAAACTTTTAAATTTGCTTGATGGTTCCCACTAAACTATAAACCCCTTTTGTTAGTTATAAAACTTTGCCTGACGGTAAAGCTGCCAAATCTGATTCGATCCAGCCCAACACTTTGTTCCTTTTTGGGCCTCAAGTGGTAGGGAGAAAAGCAAGCGATGGCCCCAACCCCAACCCCACCCCCATTCCCAATCCCACCACACTTCGTTTTTGCGAGACAGAGAGGCGACCGGAGGGAGAAGGCTAGGTTTTGCCACCTTGGGTCCATCAAAATCCCGGATCCATGAGGCCACCCACTTCCCCCGCCCACCATGATTCTCCATGCTTTTAACCAAGGTCCGAGAACGGCACCTTGATGTCTACTACGAACCTTCTTCTTATAGACGTTGTTCCTCCGTGAAGAGGTTTGTAGGACAAGAGAAATTTCCTCAAGTGGATGACCTAAGGTTTATCAATCCCGGGAGGCGAGGGATGAAGATGGTCTTCTCAAGCAACCCCGCAACCAAATAACAAAGAGTTTCTTGTGTCCCCAACACACCCAATACAATGGTAAATTGTATAGGTACCAGTTCAAAAGAGATGGTGATACAAGTAATTGGATGGTAGATATAGGTTTTGTAATCAAAATAAAAACAGCGGTAGCAAGGTGTTAAAAGTGAGCAAAATGGTATTGCAATGTGGAAACAAGACCTAGGGTTCATTTCACTATGCAAGTTCTTCCAATAATAACATAATTGGATCATATAACTATCCTCAACATGCAACAAAGAGTCACCCAAAGTCACTAATAATGGAGAACAAACGGTTATTATTAGCACTAAAAAAATACACTCCGGATGATACGGTTTGTCACAAAGGTCGCTTTTGTCATGCATGTACATCCATGACAATTTTATGAGTAATCAAGATAGTTCATTGTTGTCGGAAGAAGTGTTCCATGACAATACCAAAATTATCACAAAGTGTCCACTTCATGACAATAAATCGCCACATTGGTGCTTTAAGGGGACCACACGGGCATCCACCGAACGGAACGCCTTGCTTTTCGGGTCCGTTTCCAATCCGATAAACTGAACAGCCCCGGACCAATGGGGATTTTCCAGTAAAATCATCATTCCGGAGGAAACCGGTTGCCTCACCGCTGGGAAGATGTCATCCACTCATTGGGAAGAGGCCCTTATGATAGGTCGACACGGGCATGGCCCAACAAAGGCCCATTCCGTGAAAAAGGCCGCCCAAGAAATATTAGTAGGTCACCCATATAAGGCCTACTTGTGTCAGTCCATTTAAGCCCACGCCCATACGAGATGCAACGCCCGCCAACGCCCGTAAAGATTTGACACCATTGCAGCCCATCGCCGCTCGAGCTCGCTAACAGCCCGCATATATTTGGACTCAATATCGCCCGATGAGATTTTCGTTAACGCCCATTTAATGGATGGGCCAATTTTCGATGTACATCTTTCGCCTTTTGGACCCATTTAAATGTTGGGCTAATTTCCGCCCTGTGTCTTTTCATGTTGACCCCATAAATCTGATGGGCCATTTGTAGTTGGACCTGAGTTTCGCCTTTTAGCGCCCATTTAAGTGTTGGGCCAACTCGCCCGTGTCACTTTCACTGCTGACGGCCCATAAACCGCTTGGGCCATTTGTAGTCGGACCTGAGTTTTGGCCTTTAGCTAACCCATTTAAGTGTTAACAATTCGCCCTCGTGCCTTTCGCCTGTTAATGGACCATAAATGAGTTGGGCCATTTGTAGTCGGACCTTAGTTTGGTTTTTAACGCCCATGCCCTTCATGGTCCAATACCAGCCCTTTCTTTTGGTTCGCTAAAGGCCCACAACACGCTTGGGCCATTTACAATACGACCGACTTCGCTCTTAGCGCCCATGCTCTTCATGGTCCAAGAAAGTCGTTGTTTTTTCGCCCGCTAAAGGCATGAAGATAGTTGGGCCATATGTAGCCCAAACTTAGTAACGGCCGTTAACTAATTCGTGAAATAAATTGGGGCCACCGTTGTCGCTTCGATGTCGGCCCGTTAACAACCGGAGGTAAGAGGCCACCATTAACTTTTGTTAGTAACGCCCATTAACTTAATGGGCCCACTAAAGTTCGTGACATGTCTTTAGGCCAAATTAGATAATTTGAGCCCATTACGAAGCAATTATGCACACCAAAACCGATCAAGCAAAGGTACGGCATAGTGGAATAACGTTGCACATCCAACATATATTACAGAAATTACATCCAGGGAAATCAAAGATTGGTGCCGCAAATAAATGAGCAGAACCTAACCATCTACAACGCCACAATCTCAACCTCAAAGAGATGACGCCTATAAGCATGTGGGCAAGTTTTCTGCTTGCTAATCACGCCCTAAGCAACTTGATTGTTGTTGTGTCGCACGACTCGCACCTCCGATTCATCCACCATTTCCATCATTGCTTCAGCCATTAATTGGTTCACAAACATACATTTATTCCGCTGATTCGAGACAGAGGATACTGAATAGATTTAGATGGCGATTTTGGCAGTGCTTGTATTATTGATAGTGGAGAGTGTCTTGACCATCGCATCATATCATAAATTAGGACGGAACCAAACAGATTAATCATGAGTTTTGCCATATTACCGGCCTAGATTTACGGAAAGAAACAATGGGGTTGCTTTGCTGTTTTTAGAGTTTGTCTTCATCTTCAAAGACTTGCACAAAATTAACACACTAGCATTGCTATCATGGCCAAGTCGATAATAGGAAAGCAACATTGACACAAGAACGCTTGGGCAACTAGCCTACACCAAATTAACACAATATGGCACAGCTATCATCAGCCGTAAGGTAGTACAAGCAACATTGACACAATGAATGAATGGGCAACCGAGAAGCACTACAATTCAAGAATGTGCTGATATGAGATAGTACATTCATGCAGCTAAGATGCAAACTACTGTGCAGTTTTCCTTACAAAATCAACATTGGCGCTTTAACATTTTGCTACAACTAATTTTAGATCAGATAAAGGTTAGATTCACGCCGATTAACAAAATACATGTTGATGTAAAATATAGTGATATACAACAGTACTTACATCAGCATTGGAGCACGAGAATTCCGCAAGATATTTTCCTAATACGATCCCAATGGAGGAAGTCTTCTATCATTTAACCTTATTTTCTAAAAGAGAGATGGGTAAGAAACATGTAGAAAATATATCGAATGCTATAAAATTTCATCGATGCGAGATACGCACACGCTTCTTAGAATGGAGTTGACATTCTTTTGCGGATCGAGCGGACTAGTTCTTTGGCCACCGAATCGCTTATTATCGTGGGAGTTGGGTTTCTCCGTGCGGAGCAAGATCTATGAAAATGGAGTTGGTTTATTATCTCAATGCTTGGATCTTTGTAAAGACCTGGTTTGTAACCTTCGATTCTAACATAGCCGCTTTCCCTTGCATGCCTTATATAGAAGAATGGTGATTCAGTTATAAACATGCTACAGCAGAGATGGAATAGGTAATCAAGAATAGAAAGGCATGACATATTGACATGTATTCCTCCATCCGAAATAAATGGATGGGTCTAGGCGTATTTCAGTTCTAGATACATCCAGTTTATCCATTTCTACGACATTTAATTCGGATGGAGGGAGTATGATGTAAGAGCTAGGATACGACAGACAACACAAAGAAAAACACCGAAAAACCACTGCAGAACCAAAGTATTCAAACCCACTCGATATGAGATAGTACACTCATGTAGCTCAGATGCAAAACTACCGCAGTTTTCCTTACAAAATCAACATTGTGGCCTTTAATCATACATTTTGCTACAACTAAATTTAGATCGATAAAGGTTGGATTCACGCGATTAACAAAATACATGCTGATGTAAAAATATAGTGATATACAACAGTACTTACATCTACATTGAGCACAGAGAATTCTGCAAGAATCTTTCCTCATAAACGATACCATTGCAGAAATTCTTCTATCTCTAAGCTTATTTTCTAAAAGAGAGATGGGTAAGAAACATGTAGAAAATATGATCAGCATGCTATAAAATTTCATGATGCAAGGATAAGCACACGCTTCTTAGAATTGAGTTGACATATTTTTGCTGGATCGAGCGGACTAGTTCTTTGGCCACCGAATCGCTTATTATCGTGAGGAGTTGGGTTTCTCCGTGCTGGAGTAGTATCTATAAAACTGAGTTGGTTTATTATCTCCCTGCTTGGATCTTTTGCAAAGGCCTTGTTTGTAACCCTTCAGATTTTAACATAGTCTTTCCCTTGCATGCCTTGTATAGAAGAATGGTGCTTTAATTATAAAACATGCATGAAGAGAGATGGAATAGGTATCAAGAATAGAAAGGCATGACATATTGACATGTATTCCTCCATCCGAAAAAATGGATGGGTCTAGGCGATTTCAGTTCTAGATACATCCTTTTATCCATTTCGCAACATGTAATCCGGACGAGGGAGTATGGTGTAAGAGCTAGGGATACACAGACAACACAAAAAAAAACACTAGTTGAATGTAAAACTATATGCTAGTAGAATACGCAGAATAACTAAGGCAACATACACGGTATGATTGGGAAATAAGATGGCATTGCAACAGAGCACTAGAACACACTTCAATGTAAAAAACATGGTATGGATGATGAAGTACATAACGATGAATAACAATGCATAAGATATTCGAAGCATGATGTCCAAATTAAGGATGGCATTGCGATAGAGTAGAATGAAGTCCTGAATTTGAAAACATGTTATCATGAATGGAATAGGTAATCAAAAAGGAAGGCATGACATATTTACATGCATGATCAAGATGCTAAGCACATGGCATTGCAATGAGTAGATACACCTGTGACATTATATGCATGTTCTACCCATATCACGGCCAAGTTAGAGCAAGGACCTGGGGTGAAGAGGATTCATCATCTTTCTCGCAAGTCTTCAAGAACTGCCTTTACATGTTCCATCATATTGGTATCATTAACATCAAGTTTATTGGCCTTTACATTGTCCGTGAGGTTCTTGTGGATATAAGTGTGCAATTATATCCAATGCATGGAAGACAACTAGTAGTTAGATTTATGTAATGAGTGCCTGTAGGAGACTACATAAATAGTAGGACGGGTTAATTAGCAGCAACAGTCCATAAACTAAAGGGAGAACAGATGAAAGCTACAATATGATCGCTTGTACTTAGATTAACTAGATGGCACACAAAAGTATTAAAGAACAACATAGGTAATACTAGAAGTGGTATAATACTATAATCACCAGCCTGGGATAGCATTGGCGATGGATGATAACTATGGAACATCGTTACCTAAAGAACAAGTATCTTAGCTGAACTATGGAACAACGTGAACTCCCGAACAAGACCCGTAAGAGATCAAGATGAATATACAAAGGAAATGTGATGATCTATTTTCCATGCTTAGATGAATAACAAAGCCAAAATGTTGCACACAAGTAAGATGAGGGTACAACCTATCCGCTGCCATCCATAGGAGTGAGCATCATGTGCGACTTGTCGATGGCCAGCTTGTTGTGGCTGTCCATGTCGGCACACGATTCGATGCGGGAACTGTTGAGTGGGACTATAGCTCCTTCCGTATATGCTTCCTTGTTGGACCAGCTGGTGAGTCGGAAGACGGTGTCTCAAGATGCGATAACGATAATGTTTAAGAACGACATACTCTTTGATCTCAAGAAATACACTAAGAGATCAACAAAGAAGGTACGAGAGTGGTCACACCCTGATCAAGACTAAATTGGGGTCACACGATTTTATTTTATTTTGGTATCGTCGATCCACGCCGGATGGCTTGATGCGCCTTGTGCCTCCCGCTGACACTGTCGAATCTTCCCAAGAGCGAGCACCAAAGCAGAGCAGCCTGCCCGGCCCTGCGGCCCCGCCAAAACCTCGCCTCCCCCCCCATCGCCGTGGTTGGGCCAATCCACAAAGACTTCGTCATCCAGATCCAATGGAGTACCTTCAACCCACGAACTCTAAAAGATAGCCATCTAAGCTGCTGATTCCAGCTAACTTTGCCCCGCCTTACGTTAGACACCAGCCAACCGCAGCCTAGGAGCTCCGCCACCGAGGGTGCTGCTTCCATTGGGAATCGATTGGCCCAAAATAAAATTCGACAACCGACGCCTAAATAAAGTGAATTTGAGATGAGGGTGCACCTATCCGCGGCATGGTGAAGTAGGCAGGTCCACGCCGAGTGGTGAGGCCGGGCGAAGTGGCGACCGCGGCATGGAAAGAGCGATTGCGACGGTCGATGGCTACGCGAAGCAACGCCAGACCTCGACGGACCCGGTTGGAGCCGCCCGACGCGGAACAACGGTGGGGTGAATCGCCCGGCGGTTCACGCTGCCGCCGAGGCAGCACCAAGAAGACGGAGTAAGAGGCACACGCCCAAGGCACGATGGCAAATGGACAGCTCCCGCATTAGGGAGGAGGGCGGGTGAAATTGCGTGGGGCGCCATAGGTGGGGCTGAGGTTTCGCCAGAGAAGGGAGCTCCGGGAGAAGGTGATTTGCCCACGAGGAATGAATGGGGCGGGCGGGGATTGGTGGGGAGGAACCATGTCTATGAATTTGTCTCAAATGTGGGGAGTTAAGTCTACCCTTGCCTATAGGCTTCTGCTTGGGTCTGTTATCGAGGGTCGGGATAGTAGAGTAACTTTTTTCTCCCCAAATAGTGGCGGAGCGATTTCGCAGGAGGGCGGTTTTGAACTAAAGGTGCGAGTGATTTGCAGGAGAGCGTGTTTTGAAATAGTGCGGAGCTATTTCGCAGGAGAGGTGTTTTGCCGACCATGGTTTATGAATTATTCGCACATGTCATTTCGCCGAGGAGAAGGCGCGCTGATGAAGTTATTAACCTACCTCGATGTACAACGGGCCAATTGATGCGGTCCCACATAGGACGGTAATTTCGCTCCCATTTATTTGCTGCAATTCCACCAAGAGAGAGGATGTTTAACTTCGCTCAAATTTTGGGAGAACGAGCATCCACGCTCACCTTACCAAGTCGATTCAAATCAAATTTGGAAATATTAGCTTGCCCTTCTTTTTTAATGGAGAGATGATGCTCGAGTAATGTGTTTTACATGCTCGCTTTAGCAATTTCTATATGACCATTAGTTGACCCACTCAAAAATGCAATCAAACCCAAAATGAAATATCTCGATTCAATGAAATAGCTCGCTCAGAGGTCAAAATAGTGAACTAAATCCAAAATTGAACACCTCAATCGAATTGCATTTGTACAAGATTATAGTACTCCATGAACATGTTGAAAGTCAAATTAATGAACTTTTTGATATACGATATATCCGCTCATGTGGATTCGCATAACATGTTCTCCAATTTAAATATTTGAATGCAAGTTTATATCAAAACATGGTTTATATTAGTCTTGTGCATAAAACCACCTCCCCTCTCCCCCCTCTCCTCTCTCTCTCTCTCTCTCTCTCTCTCTCGACAATCTTAATTTCGACGATCCCACACAAAACCTTGTTGGTCCCTCTCCTTTCTCTCCATCTCTCTCTCTCTCTCTCTCTCTCTGTGTGTGTGTGTGTGTTGGGGGATCTTTCTAGTTCGCATGCATATATACACCATCTATAGGTCTCTCTCACACACTATGTATGATACTCTAGCTAGTCCAAGCTAGATATGTTGGTGCACTCATCGTACGCACACAAATTCCTTGGCTCTTGCCTGAACTCTCTCACGCACCACTATGTCATCTCGAGCTCTTCCCCTCTCTCAAACTCTCCATCCACCTAGGTCACACATACACATGCATATCTCACTGCACTCGATATTCCCATCTAAAACTCTATCTCTCCCTCCTTCTCTCTCCATCTCACACGCACACACACACAATCTCATGCCCAGCTAGCCAAGTATGATGGTCTCTCACCAATTGTAGGCACACGCAGTCCCCCTATATGTATATGACTAGCTAATCTTAGTCTCCATCACAAACATGTGCATGGTCTATCTCGATTTCCTCGGGCATCTTTCTATCGCAAGACGCACTCCCTCGATCTCCCACCCATAGTCCCTCACGATCTCGAGGGATCTCTATCATAAACACACCTCTCCCTCCCCATGCGCCCATGCCATCATGTGTCCCTCTGACCTTTTTTCCTTGTTGGCCAGACTCTATTGGACATGTGCTGGGGTGTTCTCTCCGCTGAAACAACCACACACTAGCTATCTTCGTATCTCCTCACCGCTTCCATCTCGAGATGCATGCGTGATATGTTCGATAAGAAACGAAAAACACACTCTCTCTAATTTATCGCTTGTTGTCACTTTCTTTCACACACATACTCTTTTTGCACACTTACTCATTCTCCTTCACACGCACTTGATCTATCTCGACGAGGCACTTCCTCGTCCATAGCATATAGATATATTGAAAAGTCAAACATCACAAAGTTTGACCATGTACGGGAGAAAAGAATTACATCTAGTACGGCAAACATATACCATTAGATTCACCATGATATGTAGTTTTTATGATGTATCTTTGGTATTGTAGATATAAATAACATTTGGTAAACCTGATCAAAGTTTCCAAAGTTTGACTTCTAAAAATTTACATGCACCGCATTATCGAGCGGATGGAATATCTCTTTCCTCTCAGCTATCCGACGCACCACTCAGCCTTATCGGGCCTCAATCTCTCTCAAACTTTATTGGTCGGTTGTGGATCAACCCTCATGCCTTGATGGGCGGTATCCGTGGACGTGAATTAAAATATTTCGC
>JAHIAM010014910.1:0-12663 GCA_021605205.1 Aegilops longissima | reverse complement strand
TCCGTAACGCCTACTTCCGGTCATCGCCTTCGGAGGAGGGCTACACTGGAGACGCCGGGCCCTTCTGACATGCCACACACCACCCCGCATGTATGAGGGCCCTGCACGGTCCGGGCATTGTTACCCCCGGGCCCCCGCCCCGCCTAACCTGAGCCGACCACCGGATCAGCCATTTGACTTTGCACGACGGATTTACCAGGGGCCTTCCACCCAGGTTAGGGTCAGCCCATAGGAACACTTTGAGCAACATCCGGCGCACTCCACAAAGAAGATCCCCCGTAGACCGACCTTCTCCCCGGGCCGGGCCGGTCGTGGGGGTTTAACTCGGAGATGCGGCCTTCTTTGACATGCCACCACACCACCCCGATAGAGGGGCAAGCCCGGGATTGTACTCAGGCCCTGGCCCCGCCTAACCCTCGGAGCGCTTGACCACGAGATCTACCTTTGACTTCCCACGGACGGACTTTGACTAGTGGACCTTCCACCCGTTGTGTCGGCGCCCATAGGGACACCCGGAGCAACATCCGCCAAACCCACAGCTACATCTACTGTAGACCCGACGCAGTCTGCTTCTCCAGTGCACGGCGGCGCTCGCTCGTAGGGGGGGGGCACACTTCGAGACGCTGCGGGCATTTGCAACCGCCACAACACTTCCAGACTTGGAGAGGCCACGCAAGATTTGACGTATGTTAGTTCTTGAGGCCGCCGCCACAACAGAGACGCCAAGAGCAATCCGGAGGAAGTGTTCGACATTTCCATCACGAATAATTATGAAAATTACCATCGGTCCTATAGCACATGTGCCCACGCATGTAAAAACTCATGATTTTATCAGCCCGAGTATATAATAATATTCACGCCGATCGCTTCGCAGAACGCCTACTTCCGTGTCATCGCCTTCGTGAGGGGGGCCACACCTGAGATGCGGCGCTTCTTCGACATGCCACCACACCACCCTGCATGTATGGGTCGATGACACGGTCCGGTGGCATTGCTACCTCGTGCCCTGGCCCCGCCTAACCTCAGAGCGCTGACCACCGATTAGCCTTTGACTTTGCACGGACGGATTTGACCAAGGGCCTCCACCCAGGTTAGGTCAGCCCATAGGAACACTTTGAGCAACATCCGCCTGCACTCCACAAGAAGATCACCCCGTAGACCGGACGTCTGCTTCTCCAGTAAGCGCAGCGGCCGTCTCGTGAGGGGGCTAACCGAGACGCAGGCGCCTTAGACATGCCACCACACCACCCTCATGTATGAGGGGCCGGCGACGCCTCCGGCATTGCTACCCCTGTGGCCCTGGCCCCGCTTAACTCCGAGCGTTGACCACAGATCAACCCTTTGACTTCCCACTGACGGCTTTGACCAGTGGACCTTCTCACCTGTTATGTGGCCGCCCATAGGGACACCGAGCAACATCCGGCCAAACCCACAGCTACATCCACTGTAGACCTGACGTCTGCTTTCTCCAGCCGCGGGCAGCCCATGAGGGGGGGGAGGCACCGAGACGCTGTCGGGCATTTGCAACCGCCACAACACTTCCAGATTTGGAGAGGCCGCCACGCAAGATTTGACGGTTATTTCGAGGCCGCCATATCAGAGACGCCAAGAGCAATCCGCGGAGGAAGTGTTCGACATTTCCATCAGTAAAAATTATGAAAATTACCATCGGTCCTATAGCACATGTGCCCACGCCATTAAAAACTCATGATTTTACGCCAATATTTAATAATATTCACGCCGATCGCCCGCAGAACGCCTACTTCGTGTCATGCCTTGGGGGGGCCACCCGAGACACGGCCCGGACATCCACCACACCCCCCCATGTATAGGGCCTCGATGCGAGCCTGGTGTACCCCTGGGCCCGGCCCCCTAACCCTAGGTGACCACCGGATCTAGCCCTTTGACTTTGCACGGACGGATTACCAAGGCCCCCACCCGGCCGTTAGGTCAAATACGAACACTTTAGAGCAACATCCCCACCCCAAAGAAGATCCCTCCGTAGACCCGACGTCCGTTCTCCAAAGCGGCGGCGCGGTGAGGGGCACCCCGAGATGCGGCCCTTTTCTGACATGCCACCACACCACCCGATGTATGAGGGGGCACGCCCCGGTTTTAACCCGGGCCCCCCTTGCTAACCCCGAGGGACCATGATCCCCTTTTCCCGATTCCCGTTCCCAATTTTTGATAGGACACCCGGAGCAACATCCGGCCAAACCCAATCTACATCCACCGTAGACCCGACCGTCTGCTTTCCCCCAAAGGGGGGGGGCACCTTGAACGTTGGGTTTAACCGACAACACTTCAGAGGAGAGGGGCCCCACTTTGACGTTATGTTTCCCGAGGCACCCAACGACGCCAAGAGCAACCGAAGAGGGAAGTGTTCAAATATTTCCATGAAAAATTAAAAATTACCATCGGTCCTATAGCATGTGCCCAGCCATGTAAAAACTCATGATTTTATCAAGGTATTTAATAATATTCCCGACGTTCCGCCATTGGTCATCGCCATTCAGGGGGCCACCCCCAGACGCGGGCGCCTTCTGACATGCCACCACACCACCTCAGATGTATGAGGGGGTCACGCGACGTCCGGTATTGTTACCAGCAGGGCCCTTCGCCTCCTAACCTCAGAAGCGCTTGACCACCGGATCTAGCCTTGACTTTGTAACGGACGGATTTGACCAAAGGCTTCTCCACCGGTGGTGTTAGGTCATCCCATAGGAACAGCTTTAGAGCAACATCCGCCAGACTCCACAAGAAGATCCCCGCCGTAGACCGACGCGTCTGCTTCCTCTGCAGTCAAGGCGCGTCATTCTGTGAGGGGGCTGAACCTTTGAGACGCCGTGTCGCTTCTGGACACGCCACCACACCACTCAAGATGTATGAGGGTCATATATCTGGCATTATACTTTAGGCCCCTGTCTCCGCTTAACTCGAGCATGGACCATTTAGATCTACCTTGATTTCCACTGACGATTGGACCAAGGGACTTCCACCAAGTTGTGTCATTGCCCATAGGGACACCTTGAGCAACATCCGCCACACCCATAGCAAGATCCTCCGTAGACCCGACGCGTCTGCTTCCTTCAAAAGCTGCGGCAAGGCCACTGCGTGAGGGGGGCACACCTTGAGACGCGTACGCCTTCTCGACATGCCACCACACCACCCCTGCATGTATGAGGGGCTGCATGACGCCTCCCGGTGGCAAGCACTCCTAAGGCCCCCTGCCCCGCTTAACCGTGAGCGCTGACTACCCAGATCTACCCTTGACTTCCCACGACGGCTTTCACCAAGGACCTTCCACCCGGCCAGTTAGTTCGCCCATAGACACCTTGGAGCAACATCCGGCCAAACCCACAAGCACATCCACTCCGTAGACCCGACAACTGCCCCCTCCTGTGCCAAGGCTGCGCTGGCCCGTCTGTGGAGGGGGGGGGCACACCCGAGACGCAGTGGCATTTGCAACCGCCACAACACTTCCGATTTGTGAGAGGCCGCCACGCAAGATTTGACGGATGTTAGTCCTTTGAGGTCAGCCGCCACAACAGAGACGCCAAGAGCAATCCGCATAGAGGGAAGTGTTCTGATACTCCATCACGAAAATTATGAAAAATTACCATCGTCCTATAGCACATCCACGCCATGTAAAAACTCATGATTTTATCGCGCCGAGTATTTAATAATATTCACGCAGATCGCTTCCGCGAAACGCCTACTCGCGGTCATCGTCATTCGTGAGGGGGGCCACACTGAGATGTGTCGCTTCTTCTGACATGCCACCACACCACCTCGATGTATGAGGGGCCTGGCGACGGTCCGGCATTGCTACCCCTGTGGCTCCTGGCCCCGCTAAACTCCTCAGAGGTTTGACCAACTGGATCAGCCTTTGACTTTGCACGGACGGATTTGACCAATGGGCCTTCCACCGTGGTGTTAGGTCAGCCCATGAACACTTTGGAGCAACATCCGGCCACACCAAAGCAAGATCCCTCCGTAGACCGACGTCTGCTTCTCTCTCCAGGTGCCACAAGCGTCAGTCTGTGGAGGGGGGGAACTTTGAGACGCTGCCGCCTGACATGCCACCACACCACCTCGCGATGTATGAGGGTCATGGCGACGCCCGTGGCATTGTTACCCCTGTGGCCCCTGGCCCCGCCTAACTCCTCGAGCGGTTGACCATTTGATCTACCTTGACGGCGGATTTAACCACCTGACCTTCAACCGGCATGCCGGGCCGCCCATAGGACACCCGGAGCAACATCCGCCAAACCCACAATACATCCACTCCGTAGACCCGACGGTCTGCTTGCCTCGAGGTGGCCAGGGCGGCGCCGTCTGTGAGGGGGTACACCGAGACGCTGTCGCATTTGCAACCGCCACAACACTTCCAGATTTGTGAGAGGCCGCCACGCAAGATTTGATTTGCATAGTTTCGGAGGCCGCCGCCACAGTCAGAGACGCCAAGAGCAACCGCAGAGAGGAAGTGTTTATATCATCACGAAAAATTATGAAAATTACCATCGGTCCTATAGCACATGCCACGCCATGTAAAAACTCATGATTTTATCGCGCCCAGTATTTAATAATATTCACGCCGATCGCTTCCGCAGAACGATACTGCAGGATCGGTCATTCCGGAGGGGGGGCCACACTCGAGCGCGCGGCCGCCTCTTCGAACATGCCACCACACCACCTTCCGCATGTATGAGGGCCCATGCAACGGTCCGGCAGTTCATACCCCTGCCCTGGCCCCGCTTAACCTCGAAGCGTTTGACCACCGGATCTAGCCTTTGACTTTGCACGACGGATTTGACCAAGGGCCTATCCACCTTGGCCATGTTAAGGTCACAACATTACTTGACAGCAACATCCGCACACACCCAAGAAGATCTCTATGTAGACCCGACGTCTGCTTCTCCAAAGCCAAGGGCGCTGTCTGCAGGGGGCACACCTGAGACGCTGCCGCTTCTTCTGACATGCCACCACACCACCCTCGCATGTATGAGGGGCCAAACGACGCCCGATGGCATTGTTCCTCAGTGGCCTGGCCCCTAACCCCGAGCGGTTGACCACTAGATTCACCTTGACTTCCCACGGACGGGTTGACCAAGGACCTTCCACCGGCTGTGCCGGCCAGCCCATAGGTACACCCGGAGCAACATCCGGCCAAACCAGCCTACATCCACTGTAGACCCGACACGTCTGCTTCTCCAGTGCCGCTGCAAGCGCCATCCAGGAGGGGGGGCACACTGAGACTATGTTGGCATTTGCAACCGCCACAACACTTCCAGATTCTGTGAGAGTCCGCCACGTAAGATTTGACGTATGTTAGCCTCTTGAGGCTGCCACCACAAGAGACGCCAAGAGCAATCCGTGAGAGGGAAGTGTTTGATACTTCCATCACGAAATTATGAAAATTACCATCGCTCCTATAGCACATGTGCCCACGCCATGTAAAAACTCATGATTTTATCGCATTCGGTATTTAATAATATTCACGCCAGATCGCTTCCGCAGAACGCCTACTTCTGTCATCGTTGGTCTCGGGGGGCCACACCGAGACGCGGCCGCTTCTTCGACATGCCACCACACCACCCCCGCATGTATGAGGGCCCGATGCGACGTCCCGGCACATACCCACCAGTGGCCCCGTTCCGCCTAACCTCAGAAGGCTGACCACCGGATCTAGCCTTGACTTTGCACGGATGGGATTTGACCATGGGCCTCCACCCTTGTTAGGGTCAACCCATAGGAACACTTTGAGCAACATCCCAGACTCCACAAAGAAGATCCCCGCAGACCCGACGGTCTGCTTCTATCCAGCAAAGCAAGGCGGCGCTGTCTGTGAGGGGGCCAACTCGAGACGCGTCGCTTCTTTTCGACATGCCACCACACCACCCTATACATGAGGGCTGTGCGACGCCCGGCAGCATATTCTCGTGGCCCTCTTCCGCCTAACTCGGAGCAGCAAATACCACTTAGACTCCTTTGACTTCCCATTGACGGCTTTTCACCAAAGGGACCTTCCTCTGCCAGGCCGTCGCCCATAGGGACACCCGAGCAACATCCGCCAAACCTACGCCACATCCACTCCGCTAGACTCGACGCCTTGCTTCTCCAGGTGCTGGCGGCGGCGTCATTCAGGAGGGGGGGCACTTTGAGACGCGTACGGCATTTGCAACCGCCACAACACTTCCAGATTTCAGAGAGGCCGCCACGCAAGATTTGACGGTATGTTAGTTCTGAGGTCACGCCACAGTCGAGACGCCAAGAGCAACCGAGAGGGAAGTGTTCAGATACTTCTCCATCACGTAAAATTATGAAAAATTACCATCGGTCCTATAGCACATGTGCCCATGCCATGTAAAGACTCATGATTTTATCGCCATTCAGTATTTAATAATATCCACGCCGATCGCTTCCGCTACAGAACGCCTACTCCGTGTCATCGCCATTCCGTGAGGGGCCACACTGGAGACGTCGCTTCTTCTGACATGCCACACACCACCCCGCATGTATGAGGGCCCGATGGACGTCCTGCAGCATTGCTACCCCTCAGTGGCCTCGGCCCCGCTTAACCTCAGAAGCGCTTGACCACGGATCTAGCATTTGACTTGCACGACGGGATTTCGACTAGTGGGCCCCACCTGCGGGTGTTAGGGTCACCATAGGAACACTTTGGAGCAACATCCGGCTGCACTCCACAGCAAGATCCCCCGTAGACCCGACGTCTGCTTCTCAGTGTGCCAAGGCAAGGCCCGTGAGGGGGTCAACCCCGAGACGCAGCCGCCGCCGACATGCCACCACACCACCCCGCATGTATGAGGGGTCAACGACGCCCGGGCATTGTTACCCTCAGGCCCCGCCCCGCCTAACTCGAGAGTGGTTGACCACGAGATCTACCCTTTGACTTCCCACGACGTTGACTAGTGGACCTTCCACCCAGTGCCGGGCCGCCCATAGGGACAACCGGAGCAACATCCGGCCAAACCCACACATCCACTGTAGACCCGACGGTCTGCTTCTCTCCAGTGCCGGGCGGCGCCGTCTGTGAGGGGGGGCACACTGAGACGCTGCGGGCATTTGCAACCGCCACAACACTTCAGTTTGTGAGGCCGCCACGCAAGATTTGACGTTATGCTATTTGAGGCCGCCATACGTGAGACGCCAAGAGCAATCCGGAGGGAAGTGTTCGATATTCTCCATCACGAATAATTATGAAAAATTACCATCGGTCCTATAGCACATGTGCCCACGCCATGTAAAAACTCATGATTTTATCGCGGCCCGAGTATTTAATAATATTCACGCCGCATCGCTTCCGCAGAACGCCTACTTCGTCATCGCCGTCTGTGAGGGGGGGCCACACCGAGATGCGTCACTTCGACATGCCACCACACCACCTCGCAGCATGTATGCGGCCTGATGCGACGGTCCTGGCATTGCAATTTCAGTCCCTGGCCCCGCCTAACCTCAGAAGCGTTGACCACCGATCTAGCCCTTGACTTTGCACGACGATTTGACCAGGGCCTTCCACCAAAGTGTTGTTAGGTCAGCCCATAGGAACACTTTTGAGCAACATCCGGCTGCACTCCAAGCAAGATCCTCCGTAGACCCGACGTCTGCTTCTCTGTGCGCGGGCGGCCGTCTGTGAGGGGGGTCAACTCGAGACGTGCTGCCGCCGCTTTGACATGCCACCACACCACCTCGCATGTATGAGGGGCTTGCAGACGCCTCCAGCATACCATACTTCAGGCCCCTGGCCCCGCTTAACTCTCGAGCGCTGACCACTAGATTCTAGCTTCTTGATCACTTGGACGATTTTGACTAGTGGACCTTCCAACCGTTGTGCCGGCCGCCCATAGGGACACCCGAGCAACATCCGCCAAACCCATGCTACATCCACTGCAGTAGACCTGACGTCTGCCTCTCCAGCCAAGGGCGCGCCGTCTGAGGGGGGCACACTCGAGACGCGTGTCGGGCATTTGCAACCGCCACAACACTTCCAGATTTGTGAGAGGCCGCCACGCAAGATTTGACGCATGTTAGTTCTGAGGTCACGGCCATAGTCAGAGACGCCAAGAGCAATCCGTGGAGGGAAGTGTTCGACATTCCATCAATGTAAAAATTATGAAAAATTACCATCGGTCCTATAGCACATGTGCCCACGCCATTAAAAACTCATATTTTATCGCCTTCAGTATTTAATAATATTCACGCCGATCGCTTCCGCAGAACGCCTACTCCGGGTCATCGCCGCCGTGAGGGGGGGCCACACCCCGAGACGCGGCCGCCTTTCACATGCCACCACACCACCCCCGCATGTATGGGCCCGGCACGGTCCGTGGCATTGCTACCCCGGGCCCTGGCCCCGCCTAACCCTCAGGGTGAACCAACTAGCCCTTTGACTTTGCACGGACGGATTCCCAAAGGGCCTTCCACCCAAAGGTTGTTAGGTCAGCCCATAGGAACACTTTGGAGCAACATCCGCCGACTCAAGAAGATCCCTCCGTAGACCCGGACTTGCTTCTCCAAAGCCGGCCGGGCCGGTCTGGAGGGGGCCAACCCGAGACGCTGTCCCTTTAGGACATGCCACCACACCACCCCATGTATGAGGGGCAGCACCTCCTGGATTCCCCCCGGCCCCGGCCCCGCTTAACTCGAGCGTTGACCACGATCAACCCCTTTGACTTCCCACGACGGGCACCAAAGGACCTTCCACCTGGTTGTGTCGCCCATAGGGACACCCGAGCAACATCCGGCCAAACCACGCTACATCCACCCGTAGACCCGACGGCTGCTTCTCCTCCAAAGGCCCATGGTCGGAGGGGGGGGGCACATTGAGACGCTGCCCGGGCATTTGCAACCGCCACAACACTTCCAGACTTGTGAGAGGCCGCCACGCAAGATTTGACGGATTTGTTCGAGGCCGCCATAGGAAACGCCAAGAGCAATCCCAGAGGGAAGTGTTCCATCTCCATCACGAAAAATTATGAAAATTACCATCGGTCCTATAGCACATGTGCCCACGCCATGTAAAAACTCATGATTTTATCAGGCCCAGTATTTAATAATATTCACGCCCATCGCTTCGCAGAACGCCTACTTCCGTGTCATCGCCGTCTGTGAGGGGGCCACCTGGAGACACGTGTCGCCTTCTTTGACATGCCACCACACCACCCCGCATGTATGAGGGCTCGATGCGACGGTCCGTGGCATTGCTACCCCCTGTGGCCCCCGCCCCGCCTAACCTCAGAGCGCTTGACCACCGGATCTAGCCTTTGACTTTGCACGACGGGATTTGACCAAGGCCCATCCATCCGTCCGTTAGGTCAGCCCATACGAACACTTTAGAGCAACATCCGCTCCACACCCACAAGAAGATCCCTCCGTAGACCCGACGTCTGCTTCTCCAAAGGGCGGCGCCGGCCGTCTGCGTGAGGGGGGCACACTGAGATACGTGCCTCTTTGGACATGCCACCACACCACCCTCGATGTATGAGGGGCCTGCAGCGACGCCCGGTGGCATTGTTACCCCCTGTGGCCCTGGCCCGCTTAACCCTCGAGCGGTTGACCACGAGATCTACCCTTTGACTTCCCACTGACGGGCTTTGACCGGACCTTCCACCTGCCAGCCGGGCTCGCCCATAGGGACACCCGGAGCAACATCCGGCCAAACCCACATCTACATCCACTCCGTAGACCCGACACAGTTCGCTTCTCCTGTGCCGGGCAGCGGCGCCGTCTGTGAGGGGGGCACACCCCGAGACGCTGCGCGGGCATTTGCAACCGCCACAACACTTCCAGACTTGTGAGAGGCCGCCACGAAGATTTGACGTTATGTTAGTCTCGAGGTCACCGCCACAAAGAGACGCCAAGAGCAATCCGCATAGAGGGAAGTGTTCAAATACTTCCATCACGAAAAATTATGAAAATTACCATCGGTCCTATAGCACATGTGCCCACGCCATGTAAAAACTCATGATTTTATCGCGGTATTTATATTTAATATTCACGCCAGATCGCTTCCGCAACGCCTACTTCCGTCATCGCCATTCTGAGGGGGCCACACTCCCGAGACGCGCTTCTTCGACATGCCACCACACCACCCCGCATGTATGAGGGTCCGCGACGGTCCGTGGCATTGCTACCCAGGGCCCCGCCCCGCCTAACCTTGTAGTTGGACCACCGGATCTAGCCTTGACTTTGCACGGACGGATTTGACCAAGGGCCTTCCACCCGGTGGTGTTAGGTCAGCCCATAGGAACACTTTGGAGCAACATCCGGCCGCACTCCACAGCAAGATCCCCGCCAGACCCGACGCGTCTGCTTCTCCTCTGTGCCAAGGGCGGCGCCGGTCTGCGGAGGGGGCCAACTCTGAGACGCATGCCGCCTTCTTCTCGACATGCCACCACACCACCCTCGATGTATGAGGGGCCAAGCGACGCCCGTGGCATTGTTACCCCTCAGGCCCCCGCCCCGCCTAACTCGGAGCTGTTGACCACTTAGATCTACCCTTTGACTTCCCACTGACGGCTTTGACCAGTGGACTTCTCCACCCGTTGTGCCGGGTCACCATAGGGACACCCGAGCAACATCCGGCCAAACCCACAGCTACATCCACTCCTGTAGACCCGACGTCTCTGCTTCTCCAGTGCCAAGGGCGGCGCTGGTCTGTGAGGGGGGGGGCACACACCCTGAGATTGGCATTTGCAACCGCCACAACACTTCCATTTCAGGAGAGGCCATGCAAGATTTGACGGTATGTTAGCTCTCGGAGGCCGCCACAATGAGAGATCAAGAGCAATCCGATAGAGGGAAGTGTTCAGATATTTCCATCACGAAAATTATGAAAATTACCATCGGTCCTATAGCACATGTGCCCACGCCATGTAAAAACTCATGATTTTATCAGGCCCGAGTATTTATTACAATATTCACGCCGATCGCTTGCAGAACGCCTACTCGTGTCATCGCCGTCCGTGAGGGGGGCCACACCCGAGACGCTGCGTCACTTCTTCGACATGCCACCACACCACCGCATGTATGAGGGCTCGATGCGACGGTCCGTGGCATTGCTACCCCTGGCCTCGGCCCTAACCTCAGAAGCCACCACCGATCTAGCCTTTGACTTTGCACGGACGGATTTGACCAAGCCTTCCACCCGGTGGTGTTAGGTCAGCCCATACTAACACTTTGGAGCAACATCCTACCCACAAGAAGATCCTGCTGTAGACCCGACCGTCTGCTTTCCCTCCAGCCAAGGGCGGCGCTCTGCGGAGGGGGCCAACCCCGGAGACGCTGCGGCCTTCTTCTGACATGCCACCACACCACCCTCATGTATGAGGGGCCGGCAGCGACGCCCTATGGCATTATACCCTCAGGCCCCTGCCCCGCTTAACCCTCGAGCGTTGACCACGGATCTACCCTTGACTTCCCACGGGTTTAAGGACCTTCCACCCTGTTGCCGGGTCAGCCTAGGGACACCCGGAGCAACATCCGCCAAACCCACAGCCACATCCACTGTAGACCGACGCCTTCTTCTCCAGGCTGGCGGCGGCCGTCTGTGAGGGGGGGGGGGCACACTGGAGACGCGCGCCGGCATTTGCAACCGCCACAACACTTCCAGATTTGTGAGAGGCCGCCACACAAGATTTGACGGATGTTAGTTTTGGAGGTCACGCCAACAGAGACGCCAAGAGCAATCCAGAGAGGGAAGGTCGATACTTCCCATCACGAAAAATTATGAAAAATTACCATCGGTCCTATAGCCATGTGCCCACGCCATGTAAAAACTCATGATTTTATCCCCCAGTATTTAATAATATTCACGCCGATCGCTTCCCAGAACGCCTACTTCCCGGGTCATCGTCTGGAGGGGGGCCACCCCGAGACGCGGGCCCTTTTCTGACATGCCACCACACCACCTCATGTATGAGGGTTAGGACCCCGGTGGCATTGCTACCCCGGGCCCCTGGCCCCGCCTAACCCAGAAGCTTACCACCGGATCTAGCCTTTGACTTTGCACGACGGATTTACCAAGGCCCATCCACCCGGCCATGTTAGGTCAGCCCATATAACACTTTAGAGCAACATCCGCCACACCCACAAGAAGATCCCTTCGTAGACCCGACGGTCTGCTTCTCCCCCGGGCCGCCATCCGTGGGGGGCACACCCAGACGCTGACCCCTGACATGCCACCACACCACCCCGCATGTATGAGGGGCCCGGGACCCCGGGCATTGACCCTGTGGCCCTGCCCCGCTTAACCCCGAGCGTTCACAGATCTACCCTTTGACTTCCCATTTGACGGGCTTTGACCAGGGACCTTCCACCTTGGCCAGGGCCGCCCATAGGGACACCCGGAGCAAATCCCCAAACCCCAAGCTACATCCACTCCGTAGACCCGACGCTTCTCTTCTCCAGTGCCGCAAGGCGCCGTCTGGAGGGGGGGGCACACCGGAGACGCTGCGGCATTTGCAACCCCACAACACTTCCAGATTGAGAGGCCCCGCAAGATTTGAGTTTAGTTTGAGGCCCGCCACAAAGAACGCGCCAAGAGCAATCCGGATAGAGGGAAGTGTTCGAATTCCCATCAAAAAAATTATCAAAATTACCATCGGTCCAAGCACATGTGCCCACGCCATTAAAAACTCATGA
>JAHIAM010014909.1:0-26298 GCA_021605205.1 Aegilops longissima | reverse complement strand
AGCTGATTGTTGAATAAGCTATAACCAAAAGTCCGATCAGTTCTGCCAAAACATGGCATGTACAATGAGCATGCATACCAACATCCGCAGGACTTCACAAGGACTACAATTTCCAAACCATAGGGGCGGCTAATTTACTCTTTTGTACAGCGATGAAATGTCAGATATCGGAAAGTTCAACTTATGGCAGTTCACCTACCATAAAGCAAAATAGAATAAAATGCAATAATAGTGATCAAGCATTAGTGCGTAACACTTGCCCCCTTTTTGATAAAACACAATGATTAGTCACGGATGCATCTTCAAATCAAATATGAGTGAGGTACGGCGCAGTTCACCCACAGATGAATTCGCGATTATTTTATCAATCCGAGGAATGCTAACATAGAGACAGACACGAGAATTCCTAAGAATGCTATAGTTATGGCTACAACCTGCCGAGCGTCCTTGGAGATGCCGCCGGCACTGCTCGCCCTGGCCACGTATCGGTCGTGCTCGCCGTAGGTCTCCTCCTCTCCTCGTACACCTCGTACTCCTCATACTCCTCATCCTTGTCGTCGGCAGCCTCCTCCTCCTCCTCCTCCGTGTTAGTGACAAGAAAACCTCGAACATGACAACTGCCGCGTCGGCGTCGGCGTCGTCGTCTTCAGTGTCTGTGCCGGTATCGGCGTTGGCGTCGTCTCCGGGCCCCATGACGTAAAAGCGAAACTCCTCGTCCAGCAGCACCGGGGTCTGCAGCTCCACGTGGGGGTTCTCCGCCGACACCAGCCCGAGCAGGAGGTCCCGCGTGCCGATCTCGACGCAGGCGGCCACGGCGCCCTGGCCGCCGGCGCTCTCCGCGTCGACGAGGAAGACATCCGTGACGTAGATGGGCTCGTTGGCCCTCGGGGTTAACCTGTGCCCGGTGCCGCTCTCGAGGGGCAGGCCCCAGCGGCGGTACGGGTGCGACGGCTGCTCGTCCATTGCCATGGCCATGCTCGAGCGCTTGTCTCTAATCGGGGCTGATACTTACGTGTCTCCTCTGCTCCTCCTGAACGATCGACACCGGGATCGCTGTGTGCATCGACGCAGGTGCTTCCTCTGATGCTTATATTGAACGGGGCTCGCCGTCGCCGATACTGATCTGTAGTCGGGGAGGAACTTGGTGTGGAATTTTGGGTGGACGGAGAAGGACAGTGGATCGAGCGATTCCGATTTGTACCCGGGGATGAATCCTTAGCTAGTACGGAATCTGGTACACAGACAAGGCCATGATCATTTCGTTCTTCGGATTTGCTAAACACATAGGACGCCGATAACTGCCACACGTGTGGTGTAACGAGTGGTTGTGCCGAACGTCCTGTGTGGTACGGAGATGATCCCGCCCGCACGAACGCGTCCGGACGCACGCAGCCACAGGCCGTACGTCCGGTGTGTGGCAAAATCGCCCACACGTCCGGGCAAACGACCACGCTGCCCGCACGACCCAACACGCCAGTCATCCCGGCCTCCTTTCGATCCCCAGTCCAACCCGTCGCCGTCTTCTCTTACCTCTCGATCCCCTACCTCCATCGCCTTCCTTCTCTGGTTGCCATGGCAACCACAGCAAATCCATAGCGTCTTCCCACTGCTAACCACCCCCCCTCCCAACCCCGACCTCCCAAGACGACCAGCTAAAAACAGGTGAACCTCCGTTCTCCTTCTGTTTCTCGTTCTTCTTCTGACAAGAAATTTGAAATTGCAAATTTGCCAACGAAGATGGCGACTGGATCCATGCTATCAGGGCAAAACACCCCACGGATTTGTGTGTATTCGCATTTGCCAACCAACATACGTCAGATCTGCCATGTACTATGCTAGAGTTGAGCTAAGATTCTCGCTTTGGCTTGGTGCGTAGTAGTTGGTAATGAAGGATGCGTAAGAATCACTAAAAATAGGAGAGAAAGGAGAAATTTGGCATAGGAAGGTAGAAAAAATAATTGCCAATTGTGTCTAACATCAGTTGCCACCTATCGTTGCCGTTAACTGCCACCATGTTATCTTGTTGCTTGCCATCCTATTTTATTGGTTGTTGCCATCGCTTCAAAATGATAGCTGGCACCCAGATTTCAGAAAAGAGAATGGATGTGCATGTCCTACTTGCCATGATGTGTTGGTTGCCTATGCAGGAAATGTGATAAGATTGCCGTGTTATCTTCACGTGCAAACAGCAAGAATGCATTTTTATGGATCTTTGATGCGTTCTTGTTCATGCAGTGACTGAAAACACATTGGCAGAAACAAAACGGGAAGAATGAATCACGAAGACGGCGCTGATCCTTGGTTTTCTCAAAGGTCGGAACGCCTTTGGGATGCAGCAAAGTACAGTCAACTCATTTCTGCAGAGCCGTTGCTGCCACTACTAGAGTAGTACGCGGGCATCGGCACGATGCATGATAACAAAAAAGAACATTTGCCATGTTCGCGACGATGAAGATGTCATTGTAATTATGTCCTACAATGTCATTTTTCACAGGTTCTATGACCAAAACACATTCAGGGGGCATCATGACAAGTTCAGTCACAGGCGCTAACACCGACAAATGTACGGGCAACCAACTTCAAGTAGCTAATGTGGCAAATCAAGGTAACGCATACGAAAAAGAAACATACTGGTGTGGACATGAAAATTAAACTTGCAAAGGATGGCAAAAGACTCACGAGTTATATCGAAAAAATGTAGGACCTTCATGCAGCACGTGGCATCAGGCGGCAACCATGTTCCTGTCATCGACATCATACACAGGTGAGTCCATGAAGTGAAGTTGTGGAGAGTGAATTAGGAGAATCAGCATAGCTGACAGATGCAGTTGCCATACCTGGACAGCTGCAGTTGCCATGCCTGGACAACTAGAGTTGCCATGTGTCATAAAATGTGATTGCAAATGTCTAAAACAACTTTGGACGACTCTGGTGAACAAACAATGTGTGGCATGGATGCACCGCTACATGTGTCATGTTGAACAAACTACAGTTGCCATGCATTGACTAGCTGCTAACATGATCACAGGTTGTAACGGTGGAACCATATCAGCAAATGTCTCATGGCAAGCTTCACAGCTTGCTGGACGACGCTATTGCAGATAGAGCACATCAAATTGGAATGACAGACCATAAGATCAGCACATGCGCACAACAAGGTAAAAAATGTGAACCAGAAAACAGTACTGCATTTGCTTTTGTGGGAATAGCATGTGAGGAAAAATAGATTTGTAACGGTGGTGGTGGAAAAAAACAAAAATGCTACCAAGTGGTCGCGGCAAAAGAGTCATCTATTGTCTTCGGTTTTGCCAATTGATATAAGAGTGTGTGCAACATTAATGATTGATCGATTTGCCTAGTGAGCTCGAACCTAGAATACAAGTTTTGATGCTAGAAGATACTGGTTGCAATGTCTTGGCAACAATAGTTGCCATGTATGTTGGATCTGTAGCTGCCATGGCTATAGAACCCAAGTTTTCATGATAGAAGATGCTGGTTGCCATGTCTTGGCAACATTGGTTGCCATGTTTGTTGGACTGTAGCTGCCATGACTGGAGAACTACAGTTGCCATGCATGGCAATATGCAGATTCCACGGCTTGATGTGTGAATGATGTCATGCTAAATCACATGCAGTTGCTATATTTCGTTATGATAAACATGCCATTCAAGCAACTACGTACGCTCGTACCTATTTTTTTATTGCAGGACCTTCAACTACAATCAACAGCGGCGCGGGGACATCTACTGCAGGAAGCTCTGAGCGCACGGAAGAAGCGTTCCACCAGCAAGCCAACAATCATGCCACAAACAATGCAGAGTCAGTGTCAGAAATGGCAATCGTTCCAGCAATGCCGACAAGCACACCTTTGCACACCAGCACAAGCAACACTCAAGCAGATGAAACATCAGCCGATACTGAAGTGAATGATGAAACTAATGACGAAGCATAAGGGGATGCAGAAGATGGGCAATCAGAAATCATGGTACCTAAGCCACCGTATGTTGGGCAGAGATTTGATTCGTTTGAAGATGCCAAGGAATTCAACCAGACATATGCAAAGTTCCATGGGTTTGCGGTCAACACCGAATACCATAGGAAAATTAAAAAAACTAACGAGTACAGCAGAGGTGAGATGAGGTGCTACAAGGCACGAAGGAACAAGAAGGGTAAAGGTGTTACGCCTGTCATTCCGAAACGAAAGAGAGCTATCATTGTCAAGACAGAATGCCCTGTCCGGTGTAAGCTGAATGTAGATGCAGCACGGTGGGTGGTCACTGAATATTTTGACGAGCACAACCACGAACTCATAAAGAAGTTTGACCAGGTAAAATTTATGACCGCCCATAGAGGATTCACCCCACTCAAGAAATTCATAAAGTTGCTACATGATTGTAACATTGGTCCATCAAGAATGGTCCAGATACTCTCTCTCATCCACAGCAAAAATGGGACTCTGATGTCTACTACACAACCTTCTTCTTGTAGACGTTGTTGGGCCTCCAAGTGCAGAGGTTTGTAGGACAGTAGCAAATTTCCCTCAAGTGGAGGACCTAAGGTTTATCAATCCATGGAGGCGAGGATGAAGATGGTCTCTCTCAAACAACCCCGCAACCAAATAACAAAGAGTCTCTTGTGTCCCCAACACACCCAATACAATGGTAAATTGTATAGGTGCACTAGTTCGTGAAGAGATGGTGATACAAGTGCAATATGGATGGTAGATATAGGTATTTGTAATCTGAATTTATAGAAACAACAAGGTAACTAATAATAAAAGTGAGCACAAATGGTATTGCAATGCAAACAAGGCCTAGGGTTCATACTTTCATTAGTGAAGGTTCTCTCAACAATAATAACATAATTGGATCATATAAATATCCCTCAACATGCAACAAAGAGTCACTCCAAAGTCACTAATAGCGGAGAACAAACGAAGAGATTATGTTAGCGTACAAAACTACCTCAAAGTTATTCTTTCTACTCGATCTATTCAAGAGTCCGTAGTAAAATAACACGAAGCTATTCTTTCCGTTCAATCTATCATAGAGTTCGTACTAGAATAACAACTTAAGATACAAATCAACCAAAACCCTAATGTCACCTAGATACTCCAATGTCACCTCAAGTATCCGTGGGTATGATTATACGATATGCATCACACAATCTCAGATTCATCTATTCAACCAACACAAAGAACTTCAAAGAGTGCCCCAAAGTTTCTACCAGAGAGTCAAGACGAAAACGTGTGCCAACCCCTATGCATAAGTTCACAATGTTACGGAACCCGCAAGTTGATCACCAAAACATACATCAAGTGGATCACGTGATATCCCATTGTCACCCTAGATAAGCACATGCAAGAGATACATCACGTGTTCTCAAATCCTTAAAGACTCAATCCGATAAGATAACTTCAAAGGGAAAACTCAATCCATTACAAGAGAGTAGAGGGGAGAAACATCATAAGATCCAACTATACTAGCAAAGCTCGTGATGCACTAAGATCGCACCACCTCAAGGACACGAGAGAGAGAGAGAGAGAGAGAGAGAGAGAGAGAGAGAGAGAGAGAGAGAGATCAAACACATAGCTATCGGTACATACCCTCAGCCCCGAGGGTGAACTACTCCCTCCTCGTCATGGAGAGCGCCGGATGATGAAGATGGCCACCGTGAGGGATCCCCCCAGGGTGCCGAACAGGTCCCGATTGGTTTTTGGTGGCTACAGAGGCTTGCGGCGGCGGAACTCCCGATCTATTCTGTTCCCCGATGTTTTTAAGGTATATAGACATATATAGGCAAAAGAAGTCGGTAAGGGGAGCCACGAGGGGCCCACGAGGGTGGAGGGCGCCCCCCTTGCCTCGTGCCTTCCTTGTTGCTTCCCTTACGTACACTCCAAGTCTTCTGGATTGGTTCCATTCCAAAAATAACTCTCCCGAAGGTTTCATTCCGTTTGGACTCCGTTTGATATTCCTTTTCCGCGAAACACTGAAACAAGGAGAAAACATAAACTGGCACTGGGCTTTGGGATAATAAGTTAGTCCCAAAAACAATATAAAAGTGCATAGTAAAGCCCATTAAACATCCAAGATGGATAATATAATAGCATGAATACTTTATAAATTATAGATATGTTGGAGACGTATTAGCATCCCCAAGCTTAATTCCTGATCGTCCTCGAGTAGGTAAATGATAAAAGAAAGAATTTATGAAGTGTGAATGCTAGCAGGTGCATAAGCTTGATCAATGATAATTTCAATCACCTTTTCTAGCATCATTATATGTCATAACAGTAGCTCAACTCATAGGACTTTGCATGATCAAGTAACAAACTATTCACATGTTATAGTATATATCATAAACTTTCTTCAAAACTAATAAACAGTGTTATCAGTCATCAAACAATTACAGTTCATCTTATTTTCAGGAAGAGTCTATGTCAGAGCTTTGACTTCACATACTCAACTATCATTTAGTCTTCCATGATTGCTACCACTAAAAGCATATTTTTAGAACAAATAGTATTCATCGAACACAAAGAAAGATAGGGCATAATGTTTCGCCTCCAAACCTTTTACCTCAAGGGTAATGTCAACAATAATAATTCATGCTCAAATATATTTGAATGGCCATATATGCTTAGATCTTTCCATCACATGATGCTTGCCAACTAAAGAGTAGGTTGGAATGAGAAGGAATACTACCGACTCTTGCATAAAAGTAAAAGATAGGTCCTTCAGAGCGGGAAGCGTGGATTTGCAGAGGTGCCAGAGCTCAAGCAAAAACAGAGATGAAAATAATTTTGTGAGGTATGCTTTTGTAACACCCGGAGAATCATATTACAAGAACTCCTGCTAATGATGCTATGTCATCATGTTTTCCTAAGCCAAATTGCCCTTGTTAAAAACCAAAGTCAATTTAAAATTCAAATAACAAGTCAAATTCTTATTTCCTCAAACCGCCAAATAAAAATGTTCGTTAGGTTGCGAATATTCATTAACTAATTGTCATGATGAAACCAACCACATTTGGTTTCCAAAATGCCTCTGGTTTTAAAAACAAGGGTCCGGAACACTTTTCCATTTTTTAAATGCCAAAAAATTCAAGTGGATTCCAAACTGCCTCAAACTTTTGTACCAACTCAGATATTGCAAAGTATTTAATGTGGCTAGTGGAACATTTTACTTAAAATCATTTGGTGCACTAACTAATCCAAGTCAGCAGCTCATTTAAAAAAACAAGAAATGAGAAAATTGGCTGAACTTACCTGCCTCGCGCCCAAGACGGCCCAGCCCATCCTTTCCTCTGTCGTGTTCTCCTCCCCCTGTTCAATCGACCGAGGGCGCGCGCCCGCGCGTCGCCGCCGGACCAGCTCGCCGTCCCACGCCTCGTCAGCGCAGCGAGGGGATAAGGCTGACGCCGCAGTCCCCAGATATTTTCCCCTGCCGGCTCACTCTCTCTCTCTCTCTCTCTCTCTCTCTCTCAGCCATGTGCTCACGCTCTCTCACACTCTCTCTCGATCTCGAGCTCGCCCGAAGCTCGCCGCCGAGCACCGCTCGATCCCGCGGCCACCGAGCCCCTCCGGACTCGCCGAGCTGTCCTGGAGCTCCATCGCCGTTGTCCTCTTCGTCCGATGCCATTGGGTGAAGGCGGGGAGCAGCACAGCAGCGCCGACGACTCGATCCCCTTCTTCGGTCGCTGGATGCCGCCGCCGTCGATTCGGCCTCCCTCTGCGCTCCTGTTCACTCGAGGGCCTTCGTGTGCCGCACCGTAAGCTCCAACTCCCCCTCTGACCCTCTCTTAGTTCTAGGAGGCGTTGTGTCGTCGTTTCCTTCGTAGCAGTAGCTCGCTTCGCCGCTCGCCACGCTGTCATGCCATCGACCGCAAGGCTCGTGCCTGCACGCAGCCGAGCTCATGGAGTTCCCAAGCATCCAACACGCACGCCAACACCTCCCTCTCGCCTCTAGTCGCCGCTGCTGGAGCCCGGCTCCCGCCGCTCGATCCGTCGCTAGCCTTGTCGTCATGTCCACCGAGCACATGGACGTGCTCGGCACTCCGTGGTGCGGCGGCCCTCCTTTCGCTCGCTCGAGCCGTAGCTAAGTTTTCGCTGCTGGTCAAGTCCGCGCCGCCGGTGGTGGCTGCCGATGTTTCCGTCCGCCTGCTTGTTCCGCTGCTGCACTTCGCCTCAGCCCCTGCTCCTCCTCCTCCCTCCACGCGCTGCGCTGCTGCCTACTACCGCCGCTGCTTATCAGATTTTGATCCTACTACTCAAAATGCCGCTAGATGTATTTTAATTCATCAGATTTTGTAGTTACTAGCTAGCTTTTCTAGTTTTACAATGACTAACACTATAGACAGTCCCTAAACGGTGGCTAACTAACTACTGACTTGGACAAAATTAATATGAATAGGAAGTATACATGGCAAACTCCATTTTATCCCACTGGACCAAATCCTTTCGATGCCTGAATTAAATCCTATCAAAATCGCAAAATGCTTTGTTTTGTTCAAAGGGAACAGAAGTAACTCCTAGCTACGTGCTCTGTGTGTGTATTCTGTAGGTGTGTGTGATGTGTGTACAGCGTGTGTGTGGCCGATGTGCCCATGTGTGTAGGGCTGCCCCAAAGCAGCGTGTGTGTGTGTGCTGTGTAGGAGTGTGTGTGTGTGTGTGTGATATTTGTGCAGCGTGTGAGTGTGTGTGGCCGATGTGCCATGTGTGTGTGGGGCTGCCCCAAAATTAGTTTAGGTCTGATTTAATTAGATGGATTAGTGTTAGGATTATTTTTGCTCCTTAGCTGGTTTTATTAGTGCTAAGTTACTCTAGTAGTAGATGTCATGTAGGCCCTCTTTTTTTAAATAAGTTAGGTTTAGAGTCAATGACATGTGGGCCACACCTATCCTTTTGACTAGTCAAATTGACTCGGTCAATTCGGTTTAAGCTAAATATAATAATTCTAGAATATTATTAAATCTTTAATAAATTCATAGAAATTAAACCGTAACTAGGATGAAAATGTTTTCTATATGAAAGTTGCTCAGAAAAATCCAACGTTTCCGAATACGTGGTCCATTCATCTGTCACATGCCCCTAGCATGCTGAACATGGAACTTTCCTCCGTCATCTGCTCTAACACAGTCCGTAACCGGAAAAACATTCTGCTGACTTTCCCTTCGCCGGTATCGTGTAGCACCGCGTTAGAACACGTCTAGCTATGCATGTTGTCCTGTTATGCACTTGCTTGCTATGTATTTACTGTTTCTCCCCCCTCTTCTCTTCGGTAGACCCCGTGGCGGCTGCCGATGCCGCTGTGATCGACTACGTCACCGACGACCCCTCCTTGTCTGAGCAACCAGGCAAGCCCCCCCTTTGATCATCCTGATATCGCCCATTCCATTCTCTCATGCTTGCATTAGATTTTGCTACTGTTATTGTTTGCTCCTATTCTGCTGCATAGCCTGTTTATTGTAACCTGCTATTGTTACCTACCTGCTTATCCTAAACTGCTTAGTATAGGTTGGTTAGAGACCCATCGCTGACCCCCCATCGGACTCGATCGCCTACTGGATTATCGAAGACCCGATCAACGGATCAAGACCAGGACCCGACACCTCACGCCACATCACGCCTTCGCTGTTCGACTGCAGTTGTTACTATTGAGTGCCGAGGGTGAGACCTCTACATCACTTCGATGTTAACCTCAGAGTGTAGCTATTCGGTCGTGGTCATCGAGGGTGATTCCGCCTTAACCACTTCCGACACGACTCATTATGCAACCCTCAAGTGTGAACCTCGGGGTGATTCTCTTACGCTCACCTTGATGATTACATCTAGTGGAATTCATCGGGGTGATTCCTCGGTTTTCCCTTGATGTTTGGACACACGGATACTTGACTTTACCAATGTTACTTGAAAGACGGGTCGACCTCGAGGGTGCCCGCGAGCTTAATTGCAGTGATGTGGAGTCGGGTTGACTCGGAGGGTGCCCGCGAGGTAATTACGAGGCGTGGCGGGCATTCCTAGCCCTTGCCGCAAGTCCTCGAGACAGGGCAACGGGTCACATCTTCGTGAGTCTCTACTTGTTACCGCTGCCCTAATCCACTCACGATTTGGATATTTGATCCAAGGGCCTCGCCCGATAGCACTAACCATCACGTGGGCATAGTATGGGCGCTTCAGTCAGATACATCAGCCGGCTTAATAGACGCCACGATCGAAGCGGCGACGCTGGTTGGACTGGTAAGCTCCTGCCTTTTTAGGGAGGTAGCTAGGTCTGCTCACCGGCCGCCCTCGCAACGTGCAGGAGTTCCCGGGGAGATGGCCCATGACCCCTAGGGGCATAGGTTTTGTCCGGCGTGCTGGCCTCTCTATTAAGCCAAGGTCGGGTTGCGGCGTATTGTTTGGCCGAGGCCGGGCATGACCCAGGAAAGTGTGTCCGACCGGAGTTAAGCGAGCGTGGTGGGTAAGTTGGTGCACCCCTGCAGGGAAGAAAACATATATCGATAGCCTGTCCTACGGTAACGGACACTTGGAGTTGTATCCCGATCGATACAACTAGAACTGGATACTTGAGATGAGACATGGATATGAGCAATGGATTGCGATGAGAATTGGATTGTGATGATAACTGGATAGTATGGCTCTGGGATGCCTTTCTCGCAGGGAGTCGAGAAAGGATCTCCGGCCGAGGTTGATAACACTTCTACTAGTTTATTTTACGTTACTCTACTCCCTCCAGATGCTGCAAGATGGTGGTTTCCAGCAGATGCTAGTCTTCGATAGGACTAGGCCTTCTCTCTATTCTCGCATTTCAGAGCCACCCCACATATACAACCTTCCTTCGATAATGTTGCATATGTAGTGTAGATCCTTGCTTGCGAGTACTTTGGATGAGTACTCACGGTTGCTTTGCTCCCCTTTCCCCCCCTTTCTTCTTCTTTCCGGTTGATGCAACCAGATGTCGGAGCCCAGGAGCCAGATGCTACCGCCGATGCCTACTACTACGTGGAGACCGCTGACGACCAGGAGTAGTTAGGAGGCTCCCAGGCAGGAGGCCTTGCCTTTTCGATCGATGTTTCTTTTGTGTTAGCCTTCTTAAGGCAAACTTGTCTAACTCATGTATGTACTCAGATATTGTTGCTTCCACTGACTTGTGTTTTCGAGCTTATGTATTCGAGCCCTCGAGGCCCCTGGCTTGTAATATAAAGTTTGTATTATTTTAATTTGTGTCTAGAGTTGTGTTGTGATATCTTCCCGTGAGTCCTTGATCTTGATCGTACACATTTGCGTGTATGATTAGTGTACGATTGAATCGAGGGCGCCACAAGTTGGTATCGAGCCGATCGCCTGTAGGTAGCCCCTTCCAACTCCTTGGTCAAGTCGAGTCTAGTCACTACAAAACTTTTACTAACATGGATGTGTGTCTTACGGGCCCACGCCGCCATTGGGTGGTATTAGGATCTTTTATTCCTCGCTCATACTCGGGACTCTAATCTCTCGCCTATTCGGGTTAAACATTTTATCGACTCGACATTAGGTTCTCGTATCCACTTCCTCCCGGAGAGCCCCGACATTACCGATGATCGCTGTTTCGCCGTAAGATTCTCGCAGATACTCCTCGAGGTTTTCAAGACCTCGTGCTCCATTGCCTTGCCGCCCTCGACCACGATAATCCCCATGAATAACATCCTTGCAGCTTGTACCTTCATATCCAGTCGCTCCTATTATTACAAGATGTACTCTCCGTTGTTTCGAGAATCCTTTGTGCCTTCTCCTTTGCGGCTTCTTTTTGCACTACGGGTAATTCCCTGAACCCGTTCATCCCCAGTTGTTCATTTGCTTTCCAAAGTACTTGGAAATACTATCCGATCTTCCGAAAATCCTCTGCAGCCTATTACTCTTGATTCTTCTTGCCTGTTTGCATTATGGTTAATTCCATATTTCTAGTAATCTCCGTTGACATCCTATGTCTCTATCATTTCGAGTCCCTTCATCCAATTTGTTGCGAATGCTCGCAATCCTCAATCAGATCCTAGCATTCATCCTTCTGTCTCAGACGTCACTCCGAACATGGGCTTGTTCTTGGCAAATGAAACCTTGATTGATTGTCGATCTATATCGATTCAACTCAATTATCTTTTGATCAGAGCTTCTGCTTCTGATCTTCTGATATGAAAATCGTAATTCCTTTGTATTCTAGCTTTGAAGTTATCCAGATATATCTATAATCCGATGCCTTGCATTCTTTCCTTCTTCTGATTGAGTACTGATGTTCACATCAGATCCATTAAGGACCGCTGAATCCTTTGTTGGATTATTATCCAGCAGTTTCCTTCATATTCAAAATTTTGTGCGCTCTTTCCCAGATACATAATGCCTTTGGTAATTGTATCCTCTCCTTTTGTCAACCATGCTCTGCTTACTTCTGATTGAGCTTGTGTTCCTTACTTCTGAAGTTTGTGGAATAGGTTCCTAAGATGCCCCTATGGGTTGAACCTATGCCTCCCATAATCCGTTTGAACCCGAGAGTTTTAACGAGTCTTACGCTTCTGGTGTTTTGCCAGATAACATTTCAACACTACAACTTCATTGAACGCGAGAAGTGAATGAAAGGTTATGCATTGGAGAAGTGGGAGTCGACATTGAACCTTTGTGTTCATGCCCATGGACACGATGTAGATCCAATCATGGAAGCTTCTTGTAATAATAACTTTTTCCTTGATATATTATCCTATGGTATCGGTGAATTGATCCTTTGCAAACGTGGTTCCGACCGTATTTTCCTCCTTGATTCCATTTACTGGATAAGTTAAAATACTTATCGTCTGCAAATCATTTCCCCCGTCCAACCTCTACTCCGATTTACCTTCCTACATTACACCTAGTACTTGATACTGGGAAGTTTTATACCCCATCACATCATTCCTAGCCTGATCGGCTATATTTTTTATTGTGTCAACTTTTAACTGTGCTACCTGGTCCTTATTCCCGGAGCACAACTTTTCGACGATGAGCGAAGCTTACGTCGATCTTCCTCATCTTATCTTTTTGCCTTGAACATCAAGCTTGCTTTCGAGTTTGTGTCGTACCCATGGTTCCAATAACTTTTCACTTCATCATTCCTTTGACTTGATGTCATTGCCAATCGATTACATGTTCCTGAAATCTCTCGACAATTGTGTCGTGCTCGTCAACATTCTGAGCCCTTCCAGATATCAATCGATTTCAGATAAGAAATACCATCCTTGACCTTCGATGATTTGAGTTATCATTGACAACCCCCTTGTCTTCTTTCCAACACATGTTTGATCACGCCTTGGTTAAACCTTGGACTCCTTGCTATTCCTGCAATTGTTCCTTGTGTATTTCTTGTGATCTTCAACTCCAACCCCTACTTGTAACACCATGTTAATACTACCTCAAGCATGACCGAGGTATTCAATATCAACAGGAACATTGGAAGCACATTGTCGAATGTTTCTTGATCTATTATCCAAACACCGCTAGTATGGGTAATATCATGATTCTTACTTCGCCCCTTTATCTAAATGCTTTTGAACTTGTTGTCATATAATGTATATCCTACCCGCTTCCCTTGGGAAGGATATACTCCCAATTCTTGTGTGTAAACACATTTTCCTTTCCAAAGTTCTCGATTAATCTAATGATCGCTTTTCCTTTCCATTGGTTTGTTTAAACCTACTTGTGATCTATATGATCTAAGCAGTATTAGTTCCCTGCTTATGAAAACACCTCGGTGTACAATTTGTCAGTAAGACCTTGTTATTATTGCTGTTGACATTTCGGTAACCACCAATGGACTAGAACTTTGCCTATTGGTCCGCCTCGTTCAACGAGCAGGAAAATAGTTCTCTCCGTCCCTCGCCCTTGGTACCAACGTTGTTGACAACATAACCGATAGTCTATCATCCGACAGCCTTGCTATCGGCCCCTTTCTACTTTTTAACCTACATGGTGGGCTCATAACCCACAGCCCACATGATCAAAACCTGACTCTCCTATATATCCTTGAGTTCGAATTATCATATGCTCATGGCTTTGTGTGTTGTCATGAGCCACCGCCTGAGAGATGATCTATTCCCGATGTTCAACCCTTCTCATACTGCTCAGTATCGATCGCTTTTCCATTCGCTTGAAACTTCTTATTGTACCTTCATATTTTTGCTCTCGACGCTTTTTCTTAAATTTCAACACGAGAGATACTTCACACATTCCCTGCATTGTTCATCGACAATTAAACCTATATGGGTCTGTTCTCCCAAAGTTACTTTTACTTCACCACCTAAATCTCGTGACGAGATTTCTTGTAGTGGAGGAGATTTGTAACACCGGAGAATCATATTACAGTAAACTCCTGCTAATGATGTTATGTCATCATGTTTTCTAAGCCAAATTGCCCTTGTTAAAAACAAAGTCAATTTAAAATTCAAATAACAAGTCAAATTCTTATTTCCTCAAACCGCCAAATAAAAATGTTCGTTAGGTTGCGAATATTCATTAACTAATTTTCATGATGAAACCAACCTCATTTGGTTTCCCAAAATGCCTCGGTTTTAAAAACAAAGGCCGGGAACACTTCTCCATCTTTTTAAATGCCAAGCAAAATTCAAGTGGATCCAAACTGCCTCAAACTTTTGTATCAACTCAGACATTGCAAAGTATTTAATGTGGCTAGTGGAACATTTTATGAAAATCATTTGGTGCACTAACTAATCCAAGTCAGCAGCTCATTTAAAAAAACAAGAAATGAGAAAATTGGCTGAAACTTACTCGCTGCGGCCCAAGACGGCCCAGCCCAGCCTTTCCTCCGTCGTGTTCTCCTCCCCTGTTCAATCGACCGAGGGCGCGCCTGCTGGCCATCACGGACCAGCTCGCCGTCCCACGCCTCGTCAACAGCGAGGGATAAGGCTGGCCGCCCAGAGTCCCCTGATATCTTCTCTCTCTCTCTCTCTCTCTCTCTCTCTCTCTCTCTCTCGCCATGTGCTCACGCTCTCTCACTCTCTCTCGATCTCGAAGCTCGCCTCAAGCTCGCCTGGCTCGCCGCCCGAGCACCGCCGATTCATGCCACCGAGCCCCTCCGGACTTGCCGAGCTGTCCCGAGCTCCATCGCCGTCGCCCTCTTCGTCTGGTGCCATTGGGTGAAGGCGGGAGCAGCACAGCAGCACGACGAAGTCGATCCCTTCTTCCGTCCGCTGGATGCCGCCGCCGCCGATTCGCCTCCTCTGCGCTCCCGCTCACTCAAGGGCCTTCGTGTGCAGCGCCAGAAGCTCCAGCTCCCCTCCGACCTCGCCGGTTCTAGGATGCGCCGTGTCGTGTTTCCTTCGTAGCAGTAGCTCGCCGCCGCCGTTCGCCTTCGCTGTCGCGCCATCGACCGCAAGGCTCGTGCCCAGCACGCAGTCGAGCTCATGGAGCTCCCAAGCATCCAACACGCACGCCAACACCTCCTCTCTCGCCTCTAGTCGCCACGCTGGAGGAGCCAAGCTCCGGCGCTCGATCCGTCGCTACCCTTGCTGTCATGTCCACCTGAGCACATGGACGTGCTCAGGGCACTCCGGTGGTGCGGCCAGTGCCCTCCTTTCGCTCGCGTTCGAGCCGTAGCTAAGTTTTCGTCGTTGGCTGAAGTCCGGCGCTGCCGTGGTGGTGGCCGTCGATGTTTCCGTCCGCCCGCTTGCTCTGCTGCTGCACTCGCCCCAGCGCGCGCCCCTGCTCCTCCTCCCCTCCCACGCGTGGCGCTGCTGCTGCTGCATCCTACTACTGCCGCTGCTTACTGTATTTTGTAGTTACTAGCTAGCTTTTCTAGTTTTACAATGACTAACACTATAGACAGTCCCTAAACGGTGGCTAACTAACTACTGACTTGGACAAAATTAATATGAATAGAAAGTATACATGACAAACTCCATTTTATCCCACCGGACCAAATCCTTTCGATGCCTGGATTAAATCCTATCAAAATCGCAAAATGCTTTGTTTTGTTCAAAGGGAACAGAAGTAACTCCTAGCTACGTGCTCTGTGTGTGTATTCTGTAGGTGTGTGTGATGTGTGTACAGCGTGTGTGTGGCCGATGTGCCCATGTGTGTAGGGCTGCCCCAAAGCAGCGTGTGTGTGTGTGCTGTGTAGGAGTGTGTGTGTGTGTGTGATATTTGTGTAGCGTGTGAGTGTGTGTGGTCGATGTGCCATGTGTGTGTGGGGCTGCCCCAAAATTAGTTTAGATCTGATTTAATTAGATGGATTAGTTTTAGGATTATTTTTGCTCCTTAGCTGGTTTTATTAGTGCTAAGTTACTCTAGTAGTAGATGTCATGTAGGCCCTCTTTTTTAAATAAGTTAGGTTTAGAGTCTATGACATGTGGGCCACACCTATCCATTTGACTAGTCAAATTGACTCGGTCAATTCGGTTTAAGCTAAATATAATAATTCTAGAATATTGCTAAATCTTTAATAAATTCATAGAAATTAAACTGTAACTCGGATGAAAATGTTTTCTATATGAAAGTTGCTCAGAAAAATCCAACGTTTCCGAATACGTGGTCCATTCATCTGTCACATGCCCCTAGCATGCTGAACATGGAACTTTCCTCCGGTCATCTGTCTAACACAGTCCGTAACCGGAAAACATTCCCGCTGACTTTCCCTTCGCGGTATCGTAGCACCGCTAGAACACGCTCTAGCTATGCATGTTGTCCTATTATGCATTTGCTTGCCATGTATTTACTGTTTCTCCCCCTTCTTCTCTTGGTAGACTCGTGGCGGCTGCCGATGTCACCGTGGATCGACTACGCCACCGATGACCCTCCTTCTTGTCTCGAGCAACCAGGCAAGCCCCCTTGATCATCCCGATATCGCCCATTCCATTCTCTCATGCTTGCATTAGATTTTGCTATCTGTTATTGTTTGCTCCTATTCTCGCTGATAGCCTGTTTATCGTAACCTGCTATTGTTACCTACCGCTTATCCTAAACTTCTTAGTATAGGTTGGTTAGAGACCCATCGGTGACCCCCATCGACTCGATCGCCTCGCTGATTATCGAAGACCCGATCAACGGATCAAGACCAGGACCCGACACCTCCGCCACATCACGCCCTTCGCTGCTCGACTCTGCAGTGTTACTATTGAGTGCCGAGGGTGAGACCTCTACAGCACTTCTGATGTTAACCATGTATTGTAGCTATTCGGTCGTGGTCATCGAGGGTGATCCGCCTTAACCACTTCCGATACGACACTGTCGTTGCAGTAACCCTCAAGTGTGAACCTCGGGGTGATTCCTCTTACGCTCACCTTGATGATTACATCTAGTGGAATTCATCGGGGTGATTCCTTGGGTTTTCCCTTGATGTTTGGACACACGGATACTTGGACTTTACCAATGTTACTTGAAAGACGGGTTGACCACGAGGGTGCCCGCGCGAGCTTAATTGCGAGTGATGTGGAGTCGGGTTGACCTGGAGGGTGCCCGCGAGGTAATTACGAGGCGTGGCGGGCATTCCTAGCCCTTGCCGCAAGTCCTCGAGACGGGCAACGGGTCACATCTTCGTGAGTCTCTGCGCTTGTTACCGCTGCCCTAATCCACTACGATTTGGATATTTGATCCAAGGGGCCTCTGGCCTGATAGCACTAACCATCACGTGGGCATAGTATGGGCGTTCTGCGTCGTATACATCAGCCGAAGCTTAATAGACGTCAGCGACTGAGCGGCGCGCGCCGGGTTGGACTGGTAAGCTCCTGCCTTTTTAGGGAGGTAGCTAGGTCTGCTCACCGGCCGCCCTCGCAACGTGCAGGAGTTCCCGGGGAGATGGCCCATGACCCCTGGGGGCATAGGTTTAGTCCGGCGTGCTGGCCTCTCTATTAAGCCTAGGTCGGGTTGCGGTGTATTGTTTGGCCGAGGCCGGGCATGTCCCAGGAAAGTGTGTCCGGCCGGAGTTAAGCGAGCGTGGTGGGTAAGTTGGTGCACCCCTGCAGGGAAGAAAACATCTATCGATAGCCTGTCCTACGGTAACGGACACTTGGAGTTGTATCCCGATTGATACAACTAGAACTGGATACATGTGATGAGCAATGGATTGCGATGAGAATTGGATTGTGATGATAACTGGATAGTATGGCTCTGGGATGTCTTTCTCGCAGGGAGTCGAGAAAGGATCTCCGGCCGAGGTTGATAACACTCTACTACTTTATTTTATGTTACTCTACTCCCTCCAGATGCTGCAAGATGGTGGTTTCCAATAGATGCTAGTCTTCGATAGGACTAGGCCTTCTCTCTATTCTCGCATTTCTGAATCCACCCACATATACAACCTTCCTTTGATAATGTTGCATATGTAGTGTAGATCTTTGCTTGCAGTACTTTGATGAGTACTCACGGTTGCTTTGCTCCCTTCCCCCCTTTCTTCTTCTTTCCGGTTGATGCAACCAGATGTCGGAGCTCAGAGCGGATGCTACCGCCGATGCCTACTACTGCGTGGAGACCACGGACGACCAGGAGTAGTTAGGAGGCTCCCAGGCAGGAGGCCTTGCCTTTTCGATCGATGTTGCTTTTGTGCTAGCCTTCTTAAGGCAGACTTGTCTAACTCATGTCTGTACTCAGATATTGTTGCTTCCGGTGACTCTTGTGTTTTCGTGCTTATGTATTCGAGCCCTCGAGGCCCCTGGCTTGTAACATAAAGCTTGTATTATTTTAATTTGTGTCTAGAGTTGTGTTGTGATATCTTCCCGTGAGTCTTTGATCTTGGTCGTACACATTTGCGTGCATGATTAGTGTACGATTGAATCGAGGGCGTCACACCCTAGTCGCTACATGAGCGATTCGGGCATACAAAACAGATTATTATTTGAAGGTTTAGAGTTTGGCACATACAAATTTACTTGGAACGGCAGGTAAATACTGCATATAGGTAGATATGGTGTGAAGGAAATATGCCCTAGAGGCAATAATAAAGTTATTATTTATTTCCTTATATCATGATAAATGTGTATTATTCATGCTAGAATTGTATTAATCGGAAACATAATACTTGTGTGAATACATAGACAAACAGAGTGTCACTAGTATGCCTCTACTTGACTAGCTCGTTGATCAAAGATGGTTATGTTTCCTAGCCATTCACATGAGTTGTCATTTGATTAACGGGATCACATCATTAGGAGAATGATGTGATTGACTTGACCCATTCCGTTAGCTTAGCACTTGATCGCTTAGTATTCTGCTATTGCTTTCTTCATGACTTGTACATGTTCACATGACTATGAGATTATGCAACTCCGCTTACGGAGGAACACTTTGTGTGCTACCAAATGTCACAACGTAATCGGGTGATTATAAAGGTGCTCTACAGTGTCTCCGAACGCATTTGTTGGGTTGGCGTACACGAGATTAGGATTTCTCACTCCGATTGTCTGAGAGGTATCTCTGGGCCCACTCAAGAATGCACATCACTATAAGCCTTGCAAGCATTGTAACTAATGAGTTAGTTGTGGGATGATGTATTACGAAACGAGTAAAGAGACTTGCCGGTAACGAGATTGAACTAGGTATTGGGATACCGACGATCGAATCTCGGGCAAGTAACATACCGATGACAAAGGGAACAACGTATGTTGTTATGCGGTTTGACCGATAAAGATCTTCATAGAATATGTGGGAGCCAATATGAGCATCCAGGTTCCGCTATTGGTTATTGACCGGAGACGTGTCTCGGTCATGTCTACATTGTTCTCGAACCCGTAGGGTCCGCACACTTAAAGTTCGATGACAGTTATATTATGAGTTTATGTGTTTTGATGTACCGAAGGTAGTTCGGAGTCCCGAATGAGATCGGGGACATGACGAGGAGTCTCGAAATGGTCGAGACGTAAAGATCGATATATTGGAAGACTATATTCGGACATCGGAAAGGTTCCGATTGATTTGGGTATTTTTTGGAGTACCGAAGAGTTACGGGAATTCGCCGGGGAGTATATGGGCCTTATTGGGCTTTAGGGAAGAGGAGGAGAGGCTGGGCCCCCAAGGCGTAGTCCGACTGGACTAGGGGAGGGCTGCGCCCCTCCTTCCTTCTCTTCTCTCCCCTTTCCTTGACTCCTACTCCTACTACTTGAAGGGGAATCCTACTCCCTGGGAGTAGGACTCCTCCTAAGGGCGCCATAGAGAGGGCAGCCCTCCCTCCTCCACTCCTTTATATACGGGAAGGGGCACCCTTGATACACAACAATTGATCTCTTGATCTCTTAGCCGTGTCGCGTGCCCCCTCCACCATAATCCACCTCGATAATATCAGAGGCGGTGCTTAGGCGAAGCCCAGCGTCGGTAAAACATCATCATCGTTACCAGGCCGTCGTGCTGACGGAACTCTCCCTCAAAGCTCGGCTGGATCGAAGTTCGAGGGACGTCATCGAGCTGAACGTGTGCTGAACTCGGAGGTGCAGTGCGTTCGGTACTTGATCGGTCGGATCGTGAAGACATATGACTACATCAACCGCTTTGTGCTAACTCTTCCGCTTTCGGTATACGAGGGTACGTGGACAACACTCTCCCCTCTCGTTGCTATGCATCACCATGATCCTGTGTGTGCGTAGGAATTTTTTTGAAATTATTACGTTACCCAACAATGGCATCAGAGTCTGGTTTTATTGCGTAGATGTCATATGCACGAGTAGAACACAAGTGAATTATGGGCGATACAAGTCATACTGCTTACCAGCATGTCATACTTTGGTTCGGCGGTATTGTTGGATGAAGCGGCCTGGACCGACATTACGTGTACGCTTACGCGAGACTGGTTCTATCGACGTGCTTTGCACACAGGTGGCTGGCGGGCATCAGTTTCTCCAACTTTAGTTGAACCGAGTGTGGCTATGCCCGGTCCTTGAGAAGGTTAAAACAACACTAACTTGACGAACTATCGTTGTGGTTTTGATGCGTAGGTAAGAACGGTTCTTGCTCAGCCCGTAGCAGCCATGTAAAACTTGCAACAACAAAGTAGAGGACGTCTAACTTGTTTTTGCAGGGCATGTTGTGATGTGATATGGTCAAGGCATGATGCTAAACTTTATTGTATGAGATGATCAAGTTTTGTAACCGAAGTTATCGGCAATCGGGCAGGAGCCATATGGTTGTCGCTTATTGTATGCAATGCAATCGCTCTGTAATGCTTTACTTTATCACTAAGCGGTAGCGATAGTCGAGAAGCATAAGTTGGCAAGACGACAACGATGCTACGATGGAGATCAAGGTGTCGCGCCGGTGGCGATGGTGATCATGATGAAGCTTCGTAGATGGAGATCACAAGCACAAGATGATGATGGCCATATCATATCACTTATATTGATTGCATGTGTTGTTTATCTTTATGCATCTTATCTTGCTTTGATTAAGGGTAGCATTATAAGATGATCTCTCACTAAATTATCAAGGTATAAGTGTTCTCCCGAGTATGCACTGCTATGAAAGTTCTTCGTGCTGAGACACAACATGATGATCGGGTGTGATAGGCTCTATGTTCAAATACAACGGGTGCAAAACAGTTGCACATGCGGAATATTTGGGTTAAACTTGACGAGCCTAGCATATAACAGATATGGCCTCGGAACACTGAGACCGAAAGGTCGAGCGTGATTATAGTAGATATGATCAACATAGTGATGTTCACCATTGAAACTACTCCATCTCACGTGATGATCGGACATGGTTTAGTTTATTTGGATCACGTGATCACTTAGATGATTAGAGAGATGTCTATCTAAGTGGGAGTTCTTAAGTAATATGATTAATTGAACTTAAATTTATCATGAACTTAGTCCTGGTAGTATTAGCATATCTATGTTGTAGATCAATAGCTCGTGTTTAGCTCCCCTGTTTTATTTTGATATGTTCCTAGAGAAAACTAAGTTGAAAGATGTTAGTAGCAGTGATGCGGACTTGGTCCGCGGTCTGAGGATTAACCTCATTGCTGCATAGAAGTATTATGTCCTTGATGCACCGCTAGGTGACAGAACTATTGCAGGAGCAGATGCAGACGTTATGAACGTTTTGAAAAAAAGCTCGGTATGATGACTACTTGATAGTTTAGTGCACCATGCTTTACGGCTTAGAACCGGGACTTCAAAAATGTTTTGAATGCCATGGAGCATATAAGATGTTCCAAGAGTTTAAATTGGTATTTCATACTCGTGCCCATGTCGAGAGGTATGAGACCTCTGACGGTACTTTGCCAATAAGATGGAGGAGAATAGCTCAACCTGTGAGCATGTGCTCAGATTGTCTGAGTACTACAATTACTTGAATCAAGTGGGAGTTAGTATTCCAGATAATATAGTAATTGATAAAGTTCTCTAGTCACTATCACCAAGTTAATAGAACTTCGTGATGAACTACAATATGCAAGGGATGACGAAAGTAATTCCCGAGCTCTTCGCGATGCTGAGATCCGCGAAGGTAGAAATCAAGAAAAGAGCATCAAGTGTTGATGGTTAACAAGATCACTAGTTTCAAGAAAAGGGCAAAGGGAAAGAAGGGGAACTTCAAGAAGAACGACAAGCAAGTTGCTGCTCAAGTGAAGAAGCCCAAGTTTGGACCTAAGCCTGATACTGAGTGCTTCTACTTCAAAAAGGACTGGTCATGGAAGCGGAACTACCCCAAATAATTGGCGGATAATGTTGGTGAACGTAGCAGAAATTCAAAATTTTCCTACGTGTCACCAAGATCTATCTATGGAGAAACTAGCAACGAGGGGAAGGAGAGTGCATCTACATACCCTTGTAGTTCGCTAAGCGGAAGCGTTCAAGAGAACGGGGTTGAAGGAGTCGTACTCGTCGTGATCCAAATCACCGGAGATCCTAGTGCCGAACGGACGACACCTCCGCGTTCAACACACGTACAGCCCGGTGACGTCTCCCACGCCTTGATCCAGCAAGGAGAGAGGGAGAGGTTGAGGAAGACTCCGTCCAGCAGTAGCACAACGGCGTGGTGGTGATGGAGGAGCGTGGCAATCCAGCAGGGCTTTGCCAAGCACCACGGGAGAGGAGGAGGAGGAGAGGCAGGGCTGCGCCATGGAGAGGTGAAAACTCATGTGTTGGGCAGCACCTAGACCTCAAGTATATATAGGGAAGGGGAGGGCTGCGCCTCTAGGGTTCCCTCCTAGGGGCGGCGCCAGCCCTGATCCCATCCGGTGGGGCAGCCAAAGGGGAAGAGGGAAACTTGCCCCCAAGCTAGGTGGGGCGCCTCCCAAACCCTAGGCGCTTGGGCCCTTGTGGGGCGCACCAGCCCACCCGGGCTGGTCCCTCCCACACTTGGCCCATGCTTCCTCCGGGATGGTGGCCCCACTTGGTGGACCCCGAGACCCTCCCGGTGGTCCCAGACGCGTTCGATAAAACCCAAACTTTTCCGGTGACCAAAACAGACTTCCCATATGTAAATCTTTACCTCCACACCATTTTGAACTCCTCCCGACGTCCGGGATCTCATCCGGACTCCGAACAACATTCGCAACCACATACAAACTTCCTTTATAACCCTAGCGCCATCGAACCTTATGTGTAGACCCTACGGGTTCGGGAACCATGCGCATATGACCGAGACGTTCTCCGGTCAATAACCAACAGCGGATCTGGATACCCATGTTGGCTCCTACATATTCCACGATGATCTCATCGGATGAACCACGATGTCAAGGACTCAATCGATCCCAGATACAATTCCCTTTGTCTAGCGGTATTGTACTTGCCCGAGATTCGATCGCCGGTATCCCGATACCTTGTTCAATATCGCTTCCGCAAGTCTCTTTACTCGTTCCGAACACATCATCCCGTGATCAACCCCTTGGTCACATTGTGCACATTATGATGATGTCCTACCGAGTGGGCCCAGAGATACCTCTCCGCTTACACGGATTGACAAATCCCAGCCTCGATTCGTGCCAACCCAATGCATACACTTTCGAGATACCGTAGTGCACCTTTATAGTCACCCAGCCACGCCAGGACGTTGGTACACCCAAAGCATTCCTACGGTATCCGGAGTTGCACAATCTCATGGTCTAAGGAAATGATACTTGACATTAGAAAAGCTTTAGCATACGAACTACGCATCTTTGTGCTAGGCTTAGGATTGGGTCTTGTCCATCACATCATTCTCCTAATGATGTGATCCCGTTATCAATGACATCCAATGTCCATGGTCGAAACCGTAACCATCTATTGATTAACGAGCTAGTCATCTAGAGGCTTACTAGGACTTGGTGTTGTCTATGTACCCACACATGTATCTGAGTTTCCTATCAATACAATTATAGCATGGATAATAAACGATTATCATGAACAAGGAAATATAATAATAACTAATTTATTATTGCCTCTAGGGTATATTTCCAACAGATAAGAAGGATGGCAAAGTGAACAAAAGTATATTTGATATACATGTTATTGATGTGTACTTTACTAGTGTTTATAGCAACCCTCGATACTTGATACTCGGTTCAGTTGCTAAAGAGTAGTAACTCAAATGGGAGTTGCATAATGAACAGAAACTAGTTAAGGATGAAGTGATGATGTGTATTGAAGTGGTTCCAAGATTGATATGATCATCATCGCACACTCCCTAAACTTTCGGATTAGTGTTGAACCTACATAAGTGTTATTTGGTGTTTGCGTTGAGCATGAATATGATTTGATCATGTTTATTGCAATACGGTTATTCATTTGCTAGAGAATAATTGTTGTTCTGCTTACATGAATAAAACCTTATATGGTTACACACCCAATGAAAATGGTTCATTGGATCTCAATTGTAGTGATACACATATTCATAATATTGAAGCCAAAAGATGCAAAGTTAATAATGATAGTGCAACTTATTTTTTGGAACTGCCGTTTAGGTCATATTGGTGTAAAGAGCATGAAGAAACTCCATGCTGATGGGCTTTTGGAATCACTTGACTACTAATCATTTGATGCTTGTAACCATGCCTCTTGGGCAAGATGACTAAAACGCCGCTTCTCTGAACAATGGAGCGAGCAACAGATTTGTTGGAAATCATACATACTGATGTATGTTGTCCGATGAATATTGAGGCTCGCGGCAGGTATCATTATTTTCTGACCTTCACAGATGATTTAAGCAGATATGGGTATATCTACTTGATGAAACATAAAGTCTGAAACATTGGAAAAGTTCATATAATTTCAGAGTGAAGTGGAAAATCATCGTAACAAGAAAAAAAAGTTTCTACGATCTGATCATGGAGGAGAATATTTGAGTTACGAGTTTGGCCTTCATTTGAAACAATGCGGAATAGTTTCGCAACTCACGCCACCTGGAACACCACAGCGTAATGGTGTGTACAAACGTCGTAATCGTACTTTACTAGATATGGTGCGATCTATGATGTCTCTTACTGATTTACTGCTATCATTTTGGGGTTATGCTTTAGAGACGGCTGCATTCACGTTAAATAGGACACCATCGAACTGCTGAGACGTCGCTTATGAACTATGGTTTGGCAAGAAACCAAAGTTGTCGCTTTAAAGTTTGGGCTCATGATGCTTATGTGAAAAACTTCAACCTGATAAGCTCGAACCCAAATCGGGAAATGTGTCTTCATAGGATACCCAAAGGAAATGTTGGTACACCTTCTATCACAGATCCAAGGCAAGACTTTGTTGTTAATTTGGATCCTTTCTAGAGAAGGAGTTTCTCTCGAAGAAGTGAGTGGGAGGAAAGTAGAACTTGATGAGGTAATCAGTATCCTGCTCCCTTATTGAAAGTAGTTCATCACGTAAATCTGTTCCCGTGACTCCTACACCAATTAGTGAGGAAGCTAATGATGATGATCATGTAACTTCAGATCAAGTTTCTACCAAACCTCGAGGGTCAACCAGAGTGAGATCCACACTAGAGTGGTATGGTAATCCTATTCGGAGGTCATGTTACTTGACCATGACGAACCTCGAACTATGAGGAAGCGATGATGAGCCCAGATTCCGTGAAATGGTTTGAGGCCATGAAATCTGAGATGGGATCCATGTATGAGAACAAAGTATGGACTTTGATTGACTTGCCCAAATGATCAGCGAGCCATTGAGATTAAATGGATCTTCAAGAGGAAGACTGGACGCCGATAGTAGTGTTACTATCTACAAAGCTAGAATTGTCGCAAAAGGTTTTCGACAAGTTCAAGGTGTTGACTACGAGAGAGTTTCTCACCGTATCTATGCTTGTCGAATCATGATAGAAATTGCCCCATTTTATGAAATCGGCAAATGGATAAACAAAACTGCATTCCTTAATGG
>JAHIAM010014908.1:0-15848 GCA_021605205.1 Aegilops longissima | reverse complement strand
TGGAGCCTATTTTACAAATGGCAGCCCAAGTGCTAATTTGAACTGAAGGGTTGTTTACCTAGGGAGGTCTGTACCACCCCGCAAAACAAAGTTCGACTTGACGGCTCCGTATTTTTAAATAAAGTTATAGCGCCAATGGCACGTATACATAATATACAACGATTTTATGGAGAAAAGGTAGTGCGCCACTATATACAATGGAGCCTTTGCGGCCTAGTTTGTCGCTCTTCGTAGTATCTCACACAAGGCTGCGGTGGCCTCTCTCTCACCGTTGGTCACCGATCCGCCGATCCCGTCCGCCGGGGAAAGGGAGGCGGTGCTCTTCTCTCTCTCTCACTGGTTCACCGATCCGCCGCATCCCGTCCACGGGGAAAGGGAGGAAGTGCATCCCTCCGCTCGATGGTGCCGAGGCAGCACGCCCGATCTGCGTACACATCGTTTCTCGACTAAGCCCGGCTGGCAGGCCTATGCCACCCTGTCAGAGATTCCGCCCCACCGCCACCTAGTTACATCCCGACAACCTCCTGTATCCTCCGCCTGCTCCACTCGCCTGCCTTCCCACGCCGCTGCATGTGGATCTTCCGTAGTTCTTTGCCCACGCATTTTCCATATTGCATTCTCGCCTCACACCATTTTAGACAAACACAACCATGTTGTTATCTTCCCTTAGGTTAGGAATATGCTTCTTTTTGTCGCCGCATGTTCATCAACTGTTATTGGCATGTAATTGTTTTTTCACTTTTTTTGCAAACAGGGCTATCCATTTCACCTCGCTTTATGATTTTTGGTGAACTGCACAAATCACTTTTTTCTTAAGAGTGTTTTGTGCAGTGTACTAAAATGTCACACGGCAACGCCTCTACATTTCAAAGGCGATCGCATAAAGGGAGATTGGTTTTGCTCTATCCTCCTCATCCAACTCCGAGCCTAATCTTCTCCAACTAGTTAGTCTTAAGAGAGACCGCAAAGGTGACCGCTTCTATTTGTGTGTTTATTATTTCATCGGTCCTCTATTATCGTAATCACACTTAATATCTTTAGAACAGGGATGCTCAGCTCTATTTTAGTGGAACTTCACAAAATGATCGAATGTTGCATGCTCCATACTACTTTTTTCCCAACATGCCTTGTTGATTTAGACAGAGGGGGACGTTGCCCAATGAAAGCATGGATCAATTTTAATTTAACACCTTCTCACAACTCGTTTTCGCCATGTAATTATTAGCTCGATCGCTAATAATTGACATGCATTAGCAAGGAAGTTAGTTTTTATTGTTTCCAAAGAGCATCGATGGCAAGACACGCCAAACAAAAGCTGAAAGCTCACACCATTGTACAATTTCATGTCGCTGGAAAATTATTTGTATAGTACGTCAATTATGTAAACAAATGATGGAAGCTTGATAGCATTGCCAAGTTCTTCATCATCCCGGTCCATTGCCATCCACAAAATTATACTCCTTCGCTCCAAATATTTGTCTTTTACAAATTTCAAACGGGCACATTTTAGAGTGTAGATGCACCTATTTTGTTCAGATGTGTACTCCCCATTCCTAAATATTCTATACATCTTTCTAGAGATTTCAACAAGTGACTACATACGGAGCAAAATGAGTGAATCTACACTCTAAAATATGTATATATACATCCGATGTGCCACCATTTGAAATCTCTAAAAGACAAATATTTGACTATTCACTCTGAAATTCTAGAAAGACAAATATACCCGAGTATATTTAAGAACCGAGGGTAGTGCACAACGCATGGGAGACTCAGCCCCGCGCCCACATTAATAGTGAGTAATGAGCACCAAATCATAAGCCCCACCTTTTCCTAATCGTAAGTTGCTCAAGAAGCAACCATGAATACGCCTTCTTTGAACCCATACTACTCCATCCCCATGCTTATACACGCGCTAAAGAAAAAAGAAAAAAATAGGGACCAAGGCACAGCGACCGCCCTGAAAAAATAGCATTGGTAGTTATAGCATGGATACAACTGCATGCAAAGGCTTCCACCCCGGTAACACATGCATGCACTTACCCAATCCGTAGTAGTACAAGACATGGAGAGAAAATTGTGGACTTGATTCGTTACCACCCAATTAATTGAGCATTAAACCAAACACGCCTAAAGTCTCTCCGTGGTGGAAATGCATTGAGAGAAATGCATCATAATGAAGCGCTACCAAACTATGATGAGGGAGGAGTAGTATGAAGGTGCAAAACCACGCCAGATGGCTTCAAACGCACCTCCTCTTGGCATATCACTAACATGTGGGACAGGAGTGTGAGCAAACCGATCTCAATTGATTGCAAAGAGCCAACCCGCTGCCTTTGAGAGAGACGAGGAGCGGAACACACGACGGGCTCGCACGGAGGCCAAGATATATTCGAGCATGGTTGGTTGATTGATATCATTCATTACATGTTTCCGCCGTTTCTCCGAATAAACATGTACTTTATCGAGATAAAAAAAAGAGTAGACGCCCACCATGCGGGTTCTAGTAGTAGTACTACCGATTATCGCTTGGCTCTTCGCCCTTTCGGAAGTAACAAGGTATTGCATGTTGGGTACTACAATGTATGCCTCCATAACTGACACGAATGGATCGATGATGTCCACCGGGGTAGGTTGATTAGTGCGGCGAAGCCACCTTGTCCCAAGCTTCTCCCCTCGAAGTTGACGGGACACACCAAAAAGTAGTGCTAGTCCATACTCCTCCTTTCCGCTAATTTTAATCTTTTATGGGTAAATGAGAGGCTTTATTCATATATAAGCATTCTTAGGACGACAGCCAAGACACTAGTCACTAGGAAGCGGGTACCCAAAAAAGAAGTAGGAAGCGAGGTGTTTCACGCCGCCTCGGCCACATTCAAAGTGCAAAAGCACGGTTCAGATAAGATGCGCCAAGGTTTGCTGACCTGCTTACATGCTGAATAACAAAAAGAGGAAAATTACCGGCGCTACTATTTGTAACAGGATATGAGCTAGAATTAAGAGAGAATTGTGGTGAGTGTTCCATGCAATCAACTTCCATTATCACATGCGAACCCTCAAGAGAACCAAATGTGTTGAAGATTGCTTTATCACATTTTAAATTATAATAAGAGTGAACGCCCTCCCTTCCTAGTCTAGTATAGTACGACTTTTATAGACTATAGTAGTAGTACTAGTACTAGTAAATTTGCCTTTTGGTATTCGGAAGTCAAAGTAGCAAGTATAGTGTATTTCGCAACGACAAATTAATCCAAAACGCCCACCGCCGGGAGGGAGAGCTTGCATTAGTCCTCCTTGTCCTTTCCAAAAGAACCCCCGCCCCCAACCTTCTCCTCATTCGGCAAGTTGACGGACACGCAAAGTAATGCTAGTCCATACGCCTCCTCTCCTAATATGGCTTAATTTAAACAAGGTAAAACATCCACCAATATTTGTACAAATATGGCGGACTTATAATATGATCATTGCGCCAATATATATATTTTCCGGTTTATACGGTCACTAGCTCACCCCGACCGAGTATGTGTGCATGCACGGTAGGTTGAGCACTTAGCGGACGGTGATCCGTCAGGTGCTCACATGCATGCATTAGGGTTTGTTGCCACCATGTGTACGGGATGCTGCATACACGAGGGGGAGTACGTAGGGCTACTAAGGAGCAAAAAATCACAAAGAATTGGAAGAAAACCATCATTTACTTTGAATGACACGGCAATATAAAAAAGGATATGGAGAGAAAAAAAACCACTATATATACACTAGCAGAGCCGTAAACCCATCCACGGGGAAGGGAACAATGTTCAGACGCTGGGCGCAGGGGGAAAAACCCACCCTGTCCCAATCGGGGTCAATGGGCCGGCCACCCCAACCCCCTTCTAGCTACAGCCCAACGTCCGTAGTCCATCTTCCTTTGGAGCCCTTGCTCCACCCCGTAGCTCCATCTCCATGTCGATCTTTCTACTTCTACCACTTCTACTTGTGATGAGTTTGTGTCTCATGAACTAGTCCCAAATTTTTAATCCACTTCTTCAATATCTTTTCCATGAGGATGCTCGGTCAATTTTAGTGGAACTGCAAAAAGCATCGATGATCCGAGGGTGCCCGCCTTTCCTTCGAGTGTTCTACCTAGCCGGAATTAAATCATGTTTGGTTTAGGTTTAAGGAACCCAAGTTTTTTCTTGTACACGCCTCACAACTTTTTTCTTAGTGGTGAAGCAAATAGTTGATCTCGTGAATCATTGAGATGCATCGACGCTGCTAGTTTTCCTTTGTATTTGATGGAATGTTGTAACGGGGCAACCTTGAATAGGAATGAAATGGAGGAAAGTTTTTCCCCCGAGAAAAATGGAAACGGAAACCAACGTTGTTCTAGATCCGCCATTGAACAAAACCAATGTTTAAATCACGTCTGGGCGTTTCACCTTCCACGGCCGACCCCACACCCGCCGGCATTCCACCACCGCAAACCGAGTATACGATAACTTTCCCCCTTTCCGGGATCGCCCATGGAGTACTAGCAACCGGAAGAGATTGACGAGTTGGGGAGGAATATAGAAAACGGACTCCCAAGAACTTTTTACGCATGTTGTAGCCTTATTGGCACTTTTGAACGGATCACCCGGGCACCGGAAGCGGGGCGGCGCCTTCAAGGGCCGGTCAATGCGCCGGAGAGGTCGCATTCCCCTGGGATGAATGCAATCGATAGTTTTAAGGAAGCACGCTGGTGATGAAGAGGGTTTGTTGGTCAAGACCGCCGTGGCAGCGTCCGGACGTGCGCAAACAAGAGATGTTGTACGTTAATATTGCTGCGATATAATTAACAACATAAATAATGTGCCAGCTGGACAAATATGATTGGAGATGGAGATGGAAATTGAATTTTACGTAAACACGGATATGCATGTCTATGTCTATGTGTGTGCGCGACGACCTCGCGACCTGAAGCGGGCGTTTTTGATCGAGTTTTCTTTCTGGTACGTTAGAAAATCAGTTTGTCTAATTCACATCTAGATGTTATTTAAGGATATCACATCTAAGCTCCTACAAGTATATAATGTAGCAACAAGAACCAAAAAACTAGGACAAAAAATAGACCACAAACAGAGTGGATGATCAACTTAGATGTGACATAACTATGTCACATCTAGATGTGTCCTAGATGACACTTTAAAAAATTGTCCGCCAGTCTTTTTTCCTGAACGCAGATTCTATTTAAAACCACTGCTATGGAGAGATTTTTACTCCATTATAGCCTCTTGTTTGATAGTTTTCGCCTCGCCTCTCACCCTCTCCTCACCGGGTGGTCACAGTGTCCGCCGAATCCCGTCTCCAAGTGGAGGTGAGGAGGTGCAGCGGTGACGCTTGTCGGAGGGAGCCGATGCACACCGCCCTCCCGGAGTCTGGCACTAGCGCGGATCGAAGATCCTCCGCGCTCTTGTTCACTGCTGCAGTGGGCGATCCCGCCTCACCGCCTAAACGACATCTCGCCCACTGAGGTATAACTTCTTCTACTGGTCCAGCCTCCCTGTGTCGCCAATGGCGGTTTTCTTCTATGCGACTACTCCCCAGCTCCCCATGCATAGTAGTAGCTAGGGCTTGCAATGAAGTCCAACATCACCTACTAGTACTATTATAGAGGAAATGCCACTAAAATTTGTCCTGATTTATGCCCTGTGGAGGTATACATGTTGTTTCGACAAAAAGTACATGGGATTGTGCGGTCATTGTCCATATGGTGGTAGTACTATCACCGTTAAATGAAGAAATGCTTTTTTTCTGGTATCCTGGTTTAGTTCCCATCAAGATATAATGATGATGCTTCCGCTTGTTGGTGTACTTTTCATTAATCTTATTGACAATTGAGATGTCGCTATAACCATTTTTATATTTTGAAACAGTGATGCGGTCTCCATACCCGCATGTCTTCCTCAATTTTAGTGGAACTGCACAAAATTGATGGCTATTGTTGTTCCGCCACAATATCCTCCGCCACGGGTTCTTCCTTCCTCTAGCTTGATTACGAGAAGAAATGACTCACAGTGAGGATTTGTCGAACTTCATAGGTGCCTCACCCAAACTTGATGCCAAATGGATGATGCATCACCACGATGACCTATCGATGCTCATGGTTGCGCCTCATGGTTGCGCTTCGCCGGTGAAGCTGATCGATTTTCAATGAAAAACAAGATGTCTTCCATCGCTTTTTGCTTGTTACGCACAAAGATGATATCCTTCGCCACTCACCTTGGTTTCATTAGAGACGCAATGCCTTTCACGTTGGTGCAATTTTATCACACAATTGGCTATGAACCAAATGTTTCTCAAGAAGGATCGACGTGGTACTAAGAGCATAAGTTTTGTATTGATTTCTAAGCCTTCTCACAACTTTGTCTCCAGCTCCCTGTAATATTATTTCTCCAGCTATTAACTTTGATTTAAAAATGGTGTGGACTAAAACCCGGATGGACGAGTAGCCTCCATTTTTATTTACTCAAGATATTAGATTTGATCAAGTCAAACTTTGTAATACTCTCAAACCTTTCCGATAATTGAAATTAAAATTTTTATTTGTACACACTCACACGCTTCGATAATTTGGCGATTTGTGGTTGTTCACTTAAGGGAGGGTAGTGTACCACACGTGAAGGACAGTGAAGTGCTACCAGGACGCTGTGCTGGATCGTTAGTTCATCGGAAGTTGTACTAGTTTTCTTCACTATACATTAAATAAAGAGATTCGCTTTCAGATTTACACAATTTAAAACGATTGTTATGGAGAGAATAAGAAACCACTCCACTAGTATATATTAGGCGATACACTAGAGTACTATATGGACGCTGCTTGATTTAGTGCACTGCTTTTGGGTTTATGATGTGGGCCCAAATGTGGCTCACCACATACAGCCAAAAGCATGTGTAGTGAAGGCACCTGAGCTCAGTCCGCATTACAGTAGTATATATATAAGCTGGAGCCTCCAGCTTGTTCGCTAGGGTTTTCACTCTCCACACGCCACCAAGACTACATATAAGTTACACGCTGAGGCTCAGCTGCTCATTTGCTAGGGTTTTCTATATTCACGCCTCTCACCCTCTCTTCACCGATCTAAACAAGATCATGCTGGCCTCTTGTCTCTCTCTCCCCTCACAGCCTGGTGAAGGAGGCGCCCATATCCCGTCAGACGGAAGGGGAGGAGGTGCAGCTTTCACTTATCGCTTTCAAGCTAGGGAGGCAATCCACCGCTGCGCGCTGTCTCTTTCACCCAAATACCTGTAGGGAGGGCCACCGACCCTTCTTCCTCTCTCGCCAGACGTAGTGGGGCAGATCCGCCTCCGCCGCATGCCTTGCCACATCCCGACGAATTCTAAGGTATAAGTTTTTGAACCGTCTGTTTCTAGCTGCATGTGGATCTTTTCGATCTAGTCAATCCAGGTCTTTGTTCAAAGAGGAAAGAAGGTGCGTGGGTTGGAGCAAGAATCTAGGACGTGGTTCAATGAGGAAAGGAGGGCGAAAGTAGTATAGATCGCTATCCAGCCGCTTTGTAGGTCAAAAACGGAAAAGGGGGTAACCCAAAGAACACATCTCAGTAAGGAACCGATCTCTTTGTTGAAAAGGGAAAGAAATTGGGGGTCGATAGTTTGTGCAGGACTAGATTTGCTGCCCTCACTTAGGAAAAAGGTTCAAAGAGAACCAAATATGGGACCAACGATATATGCTGCTTTACATACCTCGATCACCCATTTATACGCAGGACGACATGGTGCCGGCATGTCCCATACAGCTATTTTATTGTTGTTAATCTAAGAATGCCGCTGGAAAAGTGAAGCAATGCCACTGTTAAAAGTAAATTACATTTTTAACGTAATGTTGTTTCAAGAGAATGTCTCATCAATTATGAATCAATGCAACCGCTTTAGAAATGCTACTATCCTACTTTGTTTTCCATCCAAGATAAGTTAGATGCTTCTTTCTCGTCACCGCTTGTTTCATCCTCCTTTATCGGCAAGTAATTGTTTTTTTTGCCTCTCGTAAAACAGGGGTATCGATTCAACTTGTTGCTATGTCAACATTTTACTTCGCTACTCAAACACTTATGTTTTAAGAGTGTTTTGTGCAGTTCAACTTGAATGTCACACCGTGACTTTGCTTATTTTTGTGGAACGCACAAAGGAGATCGAGATTTGTTTCCACTCTTCGTGGCGCAGTTGTTTCAAATCTTGGTCTCATCCACATGATGTGCAGGTACTTTGAGATGTTGTGCTACTTGTTTTGGTACTGTTTTAAATAAATGTTGAATTAAGCTATTGCATTGTCGTCTTTTCCCATTAAGTAGTGAACAAAATGGGACCAACCTGCATATGATGCTTGTTGCTTTGTTACAACAAATTCAGCATCACCCCTATAAGCTAGTAATTGATGCCACTCTCGTAATTAACTTCATCGAATCTTATTTCAAAACTGCAACACTTGTTAGGGATTGGCGGATTACCATTTTTGTACGCATGTTTCATCCTCCTTTATTAGCCAAGAATTGATTCCTTTTTGCCTCTGCTTAAACAGGGATATCTATTCAACTTGTTGCTATTGAGACATTTTGCTTGCCACGCTAAACACTTTGCTTGATTTTAGTGCAACCGCACAAAACGAGATTCGATTTCCTATTCTGCTTGGCAGATTCATATTTTATCCTGTCTTCTCATGAAAGGTCAAGACAGCCTTCATCCACATGATTGTGTAGTGTGCTTTGAGATGTTGTGCTATTTGTATTGGTACTGTTTTAAAAAATGTTGAATTGAAGCTATTGTATTGCTGTTTTCCCATTAAGTAGTGAACAAAATGGGACCAACCTCAATGATGCTTGTTGCTTTGTTACAACAAACTCGGATCACCCCTTTATAAGTAGATGGAAGCAATACCTGTTGCCCACCTTCCCCGAACTGTTTATGCTTTAATCTAATGCAGTAAAATTAAGCAATGCCACTCGTAATTAATTAATCTAATCTTAGTTCAAAACTGCAACACTTGTTAGAATGGTACTATCCTGCTTTGTAGTTCTTTTACATGTTTAACCAAGGTATTGTTAAGATAATTCTTCTAAATGAATTTGCATTGTTTTAGGAAATACTTTTCTTTTTCTTTTATACATGTTGAAACAAGGCATTGTTAAGATAATGTCTCGTAATATGAATGAATCAACCGATTGAGAATTGCTACTTCCGCTTTGTTTCATTAAGATAAGGTAGATCAAGATGTTTTTTTCCGGAGTACAAGTCATCAACCGTTATTTCTCGAATTGTTTCCTTATCTTTTGTTGCTTACAGGATATCACAATTAAAGCCTTTTATTCCGACTGATTTTAGTTCAACCGCACAAAGGAGCCAATGTCCAAGGCAAACTGCTGACATCGGTCCAGTTGGTCGCTCCACTTTGCGTAAAGAAGTACTGCTTATGCTTACATTACGTATGAATGACCGAGAAGCTTTACAGTATTAGGCCTTCCACTATGTAGGCCAAAAGAGGTGTCAATTTCACCTTTCTTAGTTTGGCACCAATCCTCCATTGCTTCAGCGGTGCCATAAATATTAGACACCAACATGACTAGTCTGCAGAGACCATTGCAATTTAACAAACATGGAGTGGGGCAAAAAGTGCCCAAACAAGTACAAGAAGTGACTGTGGATTCCAATGATCATAGGCATTACATATTTTGAATGGGAAAAGCTTGTCAAAGTTTAATCATTAATGTTAGCAAGAAGGCATACTGACTACACTTATCATAGGCATTACATATTTTGAATGGGAAAAGCTTGTCAAAGCTTAATCATTGATGCAAGCAAGACGATTAGTTTAATATATTGGAATGGGAAAACCTTGTCAAAATTCTTCTCATTGATGTTAGCCGTAAGACATGCATTTGATATTTTTGAGTGGGACGCCTTGTCAGGAGCAGCGCTGAAAGTGTTTTTTCCTATTCCTCGTCTTCGCTTTAGTGCTAAATAGGTACTCGCTGAGATATTCCTTGTGCGTTAAGAGTTTGTTCTCAATATTGTCCATGTAATGCCAGCCTTGTGTTTGATTGCAAAGTTGAGCTTGAATGTTGTGGCACGCGGCATCACGAGTTGTTCACCGCGCTCTCCTGAGAATAATGCTTCGTATTGTTTTGCATGCCCATCTAATGCCATTGATTTGCTTGTTAAGAAGATCATCCTCTTCTGTTGTTTCCGTGCTTAAGAAGTTCATCGTCTCGATGTTTCATTCATAGCATATACGACAAGTCGGGTAGGTTAGACGGAAAACCATAATGATCTTCCTCACCAACCCATGATATTAGGCCGCGATTGATCGTCGCTTTTCAACCAAACCGCTTGTAAAACGGGACGCTGTATATTAAAGCGTATGGTCTCTCGGTGAAGGCGCTTTGCTGGTTCGATTTTCGGATTAGTAAAATATCGGAAGTATTTCATTACATTATATAAAAACGCTTGAATCTATTAATTTCCACGATTGCTAATCCAGTCGCTAGCTGTTGTTTCAGCCTCGTTTATGGATGGTATGATATACGCGCCGTGCATGTATCGCCCGATGGTAATGTCGTTCATATAGCAGTGCTCAGAAATATACAATCGTCTCTCAAATTACACGCAGAATTCACCGGTTTTACTTACAGCACCTCGGCCCTCGGTTTCATTACGCCAGTATTTTACGCTGTTTCCGCGATGACGAGTAAATTACCAGGTATGTTAATATAGGTTTGAAATAAACCAGAGCTCCCAAGCGCGGCCTCACTGCTTCATGCCGTCTCCTCCTCAAGGTGCTCAGGTGTCTCCAATGATCCTGGCTTCCTCGAATGAGTAGCGGCCGCCGTATCGACATCAGAGGGGACCGCGAGGCCCTCTCCATTGTCCTTCGAAGGTTGGTACCGGGCCATTGCGGGCGCCGAGCATTGTTAATATGGCTAAACCAACATGAGGATTCGTGAGATGACTTTATTTTGACTAGATGACACTAGGGACCCACTAGGGCCATAGCACGACGCATTTAATCGCCTCCTTATTGTGTACTATAATTTTTTTGCTTTCTCCTGGTTTCCCGACATCACGGTCCCACACCATTGTCAACCTATGTAGTCAATATAAACGAGAGAATTGCACAAGGTGCGGCCGATACCGGGACCAAGCAGCTCGAGAAAGTATTTGTGTTTTTGAGGCGTGAGCATCGCAGAAGTTTTTCTTGGCTGATGATTTCATTGTTGTTCGTGAGGAGAGCAAAGGTTAATAACTGGCATGGTCGGGTGGGGTCGCCCTAGCCCAAGCCAGTATATCCAGCCCGATACTAATTTTTCAAGATGAAATGGCTAGCCCAAATATATACCTTTTTGAGGAATACCAAGGCAAGGTCAACTTGTTATTCTCCTCGCTCACTGGGCTGCAAATCTTTTCCTAGGAGGGATGCATTAGACTTAACAGGAAAATGGGCTTTAAAAATAATAAATGGGATGTAATTATAAAAATGGGCAGTAACTATAAAATGCACCAAACACGTAAATTATTTTATAAAATATTATTTATGGATTTTGAAAATCTTAAATTTTCATTGTTATGCTGCGTAATGTTTCTTTTGGATTTTTACTTAATACAAATTTATATTTAATCTAGCTAGAAATTTCTGGGATAAAAATATTTTGATCCCATCAAATGTGGTAAATTTTATTGAATTATGTCTTCAACGGTTGGTTGAAATTATTAATCGTTGTCCTAGCTAGAAAAATGGGCTGTACTTTTAACAAATCTGGAATGGGCTGTTGTAAATTCCATTAGAATTCAAAATGGGTTGTACATTCTTACAAAACGCAAATGGGCTTATAAGTTCTCTGCACACTTGTGGGCCTACTTAAGTGATTGTTGCTTCTCAAAAAAATAAGTTGACGCGTATGCAAGGCTTTGTCAACTTATTATAGTCAACACACTGTTCTAGTAAGAAGGGTCGTTGGATGTTCATCCAACGGATGTCGTAGCTTCTTCTTCAATCTCGGATATTCTTAGTTTCGTCGCCTAAAAAATGATTCTCCTCTGACATCCTGGGTGCACACTGCTTCGAGGCTGACCTGTGGGCCTACTTAAGTTGGAGCGCATTCAAGGGCTTTTGTCAACTTAGTCAATATAAACGATTCTAGCTTCAGTGGACCTGACGATGTCCATCCAACGTCAGAGTGCTTCTTCAACCTTCCTGTCTTTGGTCCAGCCACCCAAAGCAGCGCCAACCGTGTCACCGCTTCCTGCCTCCTGCGGGCTCAAGCCAGGCCGGAGGCCTCACCGCCTCATACTACTCCCACCGGCCGCCGTGCTATCCCTCCACTCACCCACACCCGTTAACTGCTGGGCGACGGTAGCCTCACACCGCGACTCGAATCCGCGAACTCGACGCATTCTCTCCGCTGCTGGCTTCCACCTGCTGTTTTCCCCACTCATTGCCCCTTCCTAGGGCGCCACGTATCGCCCACCGCCTGTGCTTCTCGGGCTGCGGCGCGGGTCAACGTGGTCAACGAAGCGATTTCCATCGGAAGAGTATCAGACGTGGAGAGGTCGACAGCCTGGGTCCACGCGGCCGCAAGGAAGTGCCTTATTACGCGAGAAATAATTATTACTCCACCCGAAAGCAGGGACCTCACCGGACGGGCCACCTTATTTCACTTAAAAACGTTTCCGACTGCTAGGGACCCACCGGACGGGCCACCATATTTCGCGAAAAAACGCCTCAACGCCGCCAAACTGACCCACCGGAAGTGCCTCTATTACGCATTAAAAAAATATACTCTCCCAGTTAGCTGGGACCCACCTGCAGGGTGGCTGACTTAGGGCCTACTAAGTTGACCGGGACGGAGGGCTTTGTCAACTTAATCAATATGAACGATTCTAGCTCCAAAGGACTGATACGGATGTCCATCCAACGGCTCAGTGCTTCTTCAACCTCTCCGGTCTTCTTGCTCCAACCGCCCAAGAAGCGCCGCCAAGCGTCTGCGCCTCCCGCCTGCGTGGTGGGGCTGTGTTGCCGCCGGAGGCCTCACCGCCCCTACTATTCCCATCGCTGGCGTGCAGCTCGCGCGACGGTAGCCTCATTAATTCCAGCCTAACGAAAGAACCTCATACCTCTCTCGCATGCCCATCGCGGCGCTTTCATACCGCCCCTCACCGCATCTTTTCCTAGGCTCCTCGCCGTCGCCCACCGCCTGGCGTTTCCTCAAGGCGTAAGCGGTCAATATGGTCAAGGAACGACTTCCATCGACGTGGATCAGACGCGGAGAGGTCGACAACGGGTCCACGGCCAGCAAAGAAGGAAGTCCCTCCTTATTACGCTAAAAATAATGATTCCTCCACCGACAAAGCAGGGAACTCCACCGGACGGGCCACCAGATTTCGCTAAAAATGTTTTCTCCCGACTGTTGGGACCCACCGCCCACACCTTCGTGATTCAAGGAAGTGCGCCCCGCAAAAAATGATTCCACCGATTGCTGGGACCCACGAAGCCACATCTTCAAGACGCAAGGAAAAGGCCCTGGCAAAAAACGATTCACCCTCACCGGGCCGGGACCCATCAGCAGCATCTTCGCGACGCAAGGAAGCGCCAGATGTCGGACCCACCTCGGTCGAAGCGCATTTAGCGTTGTTATTCGGGTCGCGAACGGGTATGTACATATCGGCTCGGATGTAGAGGCGCGCGACGTATCGTAGTAGAGGCGCACATGTCGAGTAGACGCGCACACAGTATGTACACGACGTATTTACGCCGCCAGGGTGCAAGAAAGAAAAATATGGCCACGATGTGTACGTGCACGCCGCGGCTCGTGGTACATGGCTGGGTCGGAACGGAGAAACAAAGGTCGCCGCCGGTTCAGGGGGGAGGCAACGGAATGCGCCAGTGTTCATCTGGAGGCAACGGAACGCCATGGGAGCCAACCGGCCGGGTCGGAACGGAATGCGTATTGCATGTTCATCGTGAGGGCTTGGATCAATCAGATGATGGAAACGAGGCTTTGCCAACGTGACAACGGAGGAAACGGACCTCCACGCTCGGAATCGGGTCCCCGCGGATCGAGAGGTGTGGCACACCGCAAAACGGAGGAAATAACAGACTCACGGCCGGAAACAGGGGTCCTGTTGATCAAGGGTGTGGCGCATCGCAAACGGAGGAAACAGACTCCTGGGGTTGAAACGGGGTCCTGTTGATCGAGGGGTGGCGTACAAAGAAAAACAGATGAAATGGACCTCCCACGGTCGAAACTGGGGTCCTGTTCATCGGAGGGTGTGGCGATCGCAAAACGGGTCCACGGATACCGTTTCATCTCCACCGCCGACCTCCTCCAGCCTCCACGGCTACCGCCGACCTCCTCCACCTCCATGGGCTCCTTTTCATCTAGCCTCCATCGCCTACTCCACCGCCATCGCTCAACCACCCATCCACCATCTACGCTCATCCATTTCTCCACACCACGGGTCCTGTCAACCACCCTCCACGGGCACCCTCCACCGCTCCTCGCTCATCCAGCCTCCACACCACGGGTCCTGTTCAACCACCCTCCACGGCCACCCTCCACCGCTCACTGCTCATCCGCCTCCACCACACCACGGGTCTTGTTCATCTAGAGGCAAACGCCACCGCCATCGCTCATCCAACCCCCGCAACGCCATCGCTCATCCTGCAGGCAGCATCGACCGATTTCAGCTAGTAGCGTAGCGGCGAATCGCCGATTGTTCGCTAATCACCATCGATCGATCGCCGGTTCAAGAACGCGTTCGCAGGTAATCGCCGGTTTAGTTAGAGCCCAACGCCGCCGGTTCATTAGAGCTAACGCCGCACACCGCTGCACGCAGACGAGACAACGCGCATCGCCGCCCCGACCTCCCACCGTGAACCGCAACTCCCCAAATTTTCCTCCCTCGCTTCTACCACGTTTTTTCCGCCATGGACGGCCCAAAGAATGTCATGCAGCTGCGCCTCCGCCCGCCCGTGACTAAAAGCCCATTTTCTGTCATGATTTTTGTCATAGAAGTAGGAGCCCACCACACCTATGATGTTACCGGTTCTGCCACAATTATCATCATAGAAGTGTATATGTATGACAGAAAAATATTCGCTCGCCCAAAATGTCACGGATGTGTCTTTTTTGGATTGCTTATAACCTCGTGATTTTTTCTCCGATATTTGGGTTTTTTTGGCTAGCTTGATCTATTTATCTTGCAATGGGAAGAGGTGCTTTGTTGCGGTTTGATCTTATGGTGCTTGATCCCAGGATGTAAAGGGAACCGACACATATGTATCGCTACTAAGGATAAACGATGGGGTCTATCTCTACATAGATAGATCTTGTCTACATCATGTCACCATTCTTATTGCATTACTCCGCTTTTCCATGAACTTAATACACTAGATGCATGTTGGATAGCGGTCGATGTGTGGAGTAATAGTATTAGATGCAGTAGTTGGTCTACTAATCTTGGACGTGATGCCGTGATAATGATCATTGCTCGATACCATCATGAGTATTTGAAGTTCTATAAATTGGCCAATAGTAATTTGTTCAGCCACCTTTTGCTATTTTTCTCGAGAGAAGCCACTAATGAAACCTACGCCCTCGGACTCTTTTCTCATATATTTGCCTTTATGATCTATTTTTCCTTGCATTTATTTTCAGATCGATTAAACCAAAATATAAAATACCTTGCTGCAATTTATTGTTATTTATTTTATTTGCTGCTCGATCTATCAATTTACAACAATTTATCTCACGTCTGCTTGCTCTATCTCGAGGCCGACTCGAAGGGATTGACAACCCCTTTAACACGCCGGGTTGCAA
>JAHIAM010014905.1:0-12051 GCA_021605205.1 Aegilops longissima | reverse complement strand
ACAATCAATGCAATGCACATATATGATGCATGATCATGTTAAGGTACTGAATTCACCTAATGCAATAATAATCTGTTAGTTGGAGTGGAATTCAAGCAAGGTTGAATTCCAACTCAAAATGCTATTTCATAAGTTACCCTAATCATGATTCATCCTATTGAGTGATGTTAACTTGTTCAAACATGCATGATCATGGCATAAACAGATTCTTCATATTTTTCTGATCATTTTCATATATAAATTATTTCCATCCGAAGTTACGGTTGAATTTATATGATTTTAGAAGTTTAGAGTATTTTCTGAAATTTACTGAATTAAATTAAATCTAGAAAATATATATTATACGTCACCGACGTCAATGTGACGCCGATGGTCAACTGGCGCCCCAGTCAAACCTGACCTGTGGGGTCCACGTCGCTGACTCAGAGCTGGGTTGGTGGATGATGTGGGACCGGTCAACACCGACTTGTCGGGTCAATGCCGACACGTGGGGTCCACCCAGATTAGTGCTAATCTTAATGTAAAATAAACAATGATTAATTAAGGGCGTGGGGCCCATGTGTAAGCGGTCAGGGGTAGAAGACGGGCGGGCTCAGATGTCGCTGACCCGGGGTGGTCAAACCCCGGTCAGTGGGTCATCGCCATCGGCGGCTTGACGCCAGCGACGCCGAACGCGGGCGGAGCGCTGGGGTTGCTCCTCCGGTGGCTAAAAGTGCGGCGGAGGGCACCAGGGAAGCCTTGATCCCGCGATCTAGGGGACCAGCGGGAGGTGGGGCGGCCGGAATCTCGCCGCGGCCGAGCCGGCGGCGGCGGAGCTCGTGTCCGTGGCAGCTATGGCCTAGAGGACGCGAGAGGCCGGGAAGAGGGAATGGGCGGGCGCCACAGGAGGCGGCAGGTAGCTCAGGGGCTCGGGACGCCCGCGACGGCGAATCGAGGCGGCGGCGATCGGCGGGTCCGAGAGGGGAAAGAACGGCGGGCGGCGCCTGGGCCTCCCGCTGAGTGGGACGGCGGGAGGGCGAGAGCGGGCCATGGAGCTCGGGGCGCTGGAGAGGAGAGGGTGGCGGTGGCTGGGCGAACGGCGACGGTGGCATGACGAGGCCGCCGGTCCGGCGAGAGGGAGGGAGCAGAGAGAGGGAGGCGCTCGAGGGAGAGAGTGAGAGAGAGCCGAGGATCGGGAGGCGCGTGGCATCGCAAGGAGGTCGGGGAGGCCAGCAGTGGGGTGGAGGTGGCGCGGGCGCGCTGGCGCACGCACGCTGCTGGCCACGCCACCTGCCCACCGGGCGCGAGGAAGACGACAGGAGGAGGCGGTGGTGGGCTGGGCCAACCGGGCCGCCAGCAGGGGAGGGGGGGAAAGAGAGGCTAGGCTGTTCGGGCGCTAGGTAAGCTGTGGGTGGCCTGGCCTCTTCTCTCTCTCTATTACTTGCTTTTAGTTTTCTAATATTCTGTGGGTTTTAGGGCTTTATTAAAAATACCAGGGCACTTTTAAAAATCCTGAAAATAATTGTGGGTACCTTCTGAATTATTTCTATGGCCCACAAATACTTCCAACATTATTTGAGCATTTAAATTATTTATAGTGTTTAAATGCCCAAAGTCAAATGGTTTAAGATTTAATTCAAAAATCCAGGAATGACCTATAAGATATGTTCATCAATTTTGGAAGAGGCTTTCACCTTTATCCATTTATCATGAACATTTTCACAGGGCATTTTGGGATTATTGAAAATGATTTTATTTGAACCTATTAGAATTCAGTTGGTGCTAGGGTTTCAACAATCCCCATTTCAACTTTTATGGAAATTAACATGATGACATGAATGCCTTAATGCAACTAATGTCAAGCAACTCTAGGGCTGTGACAACTCACCCCCACTAAACAAGAATCTCGCCCCGAGATTCAAGACGTGAGGTAAGAGGAAAAGGGAGGTCACAAAATTATTACAATCTTCATGGTCCATTTGCCCTCTCGAAGATGTTGATCTACTCCATCATCTTGGTCTTGAAGTCTTCGAGGTCTTCACCCGACATGACAACAGAAAGAAGGGGAAACCCTACATGATTCGATCTTCACGAAGATTAAGCAAACATGATCGACTCATGGACTGAGACGGTGACACATCTTGAGTTGAGACATAAAATGCATCGAGAGGGATGGGGGAACAACAACGAGGTTTGATTAGTGGCAACAATTCCACGCTTTAGGAAGATGATGGATGGTGTCAAGGTGGCGAGGAAACATTTATCACGATCCCGTAACGGGACACCTCGAGAAAGGTGGCGCAAGAACTATTCCCTTAAGTGGCAAAAAGAATTACTTTTGAATTAGAGATCATTGAAACTCTTTATACCAGCCTAAGGCAATCGCAAGCGATCATTTGACGGAGTGCAAAGGAATAGTACACCCGGACTAGAATGGATGATGTGGACTATCTTGTTGAAGACAACGAACGGGTGATTTTGCTTATTATCGGAGGTGGAGGGACCCATGGTAGGTCCACTTTGAAGATAACCCTGACAAGAATTGCTAAGAAGACCGCTTATAGCGGATAGCACAAGGATGGTGCAAGCTGGGAACGAAATGCAGCTGTTGAATGTTTCAACCATCATATCTCCTCGAGATTCAGATCTGGTTGGTGTTAGGATATTTCAGACTCATCCTGTCTGAAAAGGAAGGGTTGCAACACAATTCGACGAGATGGCGCTATGAGATTCTCGGATATGAACTACGATAGCAAGCTCCAAAACATGAGCTGGTTCTGCTATAAACCCGTGGACACGCTGTCCTAGACAAGCATGACCACACAAGAGTCTTATAATAAACACTACCGAAGTTCAGGTTGGGAACCATCATCGAGGATAACGAAGTCCTATCATAAGTCATGACTAGTTGTTATGAAGGAACTCCTTCTCCTTGAACAATTCAATCAGTGGCTTGGTGTGTTATGGAATCCATATGGAATGAAGATGATCAGTCTATCAGACCATAGAATACTTCGCACGTGCATGACTGACTTGGGATGGTTCCAAAGGAACAAAACAAACCTTTCTCAAATTCATGGCGGCAACTTACACCAGATGCGCATGAATTAGAGGAAGTCACTACTCCCATCCAAGCATAGGCTTCATGAACGGATCACGAAGGCATTGCTTACACAAGTTTCCAATACTAGGTTGGTGTTCCACATGACTCATGGGGGAGACAAATTACTGCTGATGGGCTCAACAATAGATCGTCGGAATTTCCATATCACTGGACTTCCACCATCATGTGAACACGTGATAGTATTGGTCAGACCAAAGATGTAATGGTGTATGCTCGAGGGATCAACCACGAGTAAGACAACATTACGGATATCGTTGGTTCTGATTTGACTTGACAATGGCCCATACTCAAGTCAAAGAATTGGTAGGACAATAGGTCCAACAACTGATCACGAGGACCGATCAATGAAGATATCATCCTTCGTCAACACATACTACACAGGAATATCCCTTTGGATCGGACTAGTTTAGGCAAGCTTTTATCTTCCAACTCTCCAAGTTGTTGTCTAGCTTAACCAACTAGCTTAGGGATATCCAACACAGATTCTTGGAGAAAGGGTGGTCCACAGGGAACCAACTTGATCACGAGCTCAACATAACAGTCAGGAAACAACCCGGTAACACTTCCAAGAAGATATTTGGAAAGTCACGAACCACCGGTATGTTACTAAGCTCGAGAACAATCTTGCTTTTGAGGGCAAGACGATATTATCAAATGAGTGAGGACTTGGCAAGATCCCAACTCATCAATCGAGGTGTGCACCAGAAATAGGGACTAGGTAGCACGATCAATCTTAGGATGATGGTTTGATAACCAACATGCCAAGAATGAGGATAATGTCCATTAGCTGCCAAGCAACAAGTTGCTCGGAGTATTGATTTCACACATCACAAATCACTTGTCGGTATTCCGGTTACAACAACACGAAGGCCGAGGAATGAGTAATGATGGCGAGAAGTACCACTGCATCAAGAATCCCTAAGAGGTTGTGCAATTCCCATGACATTCTTGACATAAGATGGCAATACTTCAAGGCAGAACAGAACAAAAGCTGAATTGGCGTTTTGATCTGCGGGATGCAACTACTTTGACCCAATCCTAGAAATGGATGAGGTACTGGAGTTTGTTTCTCCTAGTCATTCCGGAATAGAATGGCTTGACGGACCACAAGGATAAGATGCATCGATGAACACAAATGCACACATACCCTTGGCTATCAATTGATAGATGAAGGTCAGAAGGCATCTAAGAGAACAACTCAAAGGAACATATAATTTTCTGAGTTGTGGATGCACAGATTAGTACGTCGAGCAAGCTCAACATTTCTTCCGGATAACCCATGCAGGAAGGTAGAATTGGCAGATTCACAATTATGAATGGAGAACTCCTCAAGAGCACTCTTATTGTGATGTTTTGGCTCAAAAGAACTTCTGCCATAAGCGGTTCGTAGTATTTGGAAGAAGGAAATACCACGGACCTTGAGGACTATCGCAAGGTTACTAATATCCTAAAGGCACTAGCAAATACTAACAACATGAAGTAGGATGAATCTCGGTTCAAGAACCCAGGAGTAGAATACCTACTACTAAATGGCATCACGGGATGCTTTCGAAAATGATGGCCAGAATCCTCACACTTGGGATACAAAAGCATAGCTAAATTGCTAGGTGACTTCCTAGACACCTGGGGTCATAATAATAGTTCCAACATATGTGTCGAGGCAACAGAGTACCTCAACCGACTGGTTAGTGTGCTTAATCTGGCCCAAAAGGACATCAAGAACGGAAGGAGAGGATTTGCAAATGCATCAGACTATTTAGAGACCTGGGATGACTCGGACAGCATAACGGCTGTAAATGCTCAAAATGATTTGAGACATCCTGCAGAAAACGGTGGCATAACCACTCAACAACATCATAACAAGATTCTGGGATCAACAGTTATCATTCAGGAGTAGTAGGAACGGAACTGGGGATTAAAACCAACAATCTTATAAGTCTATGGATTAGTAACACGTCATCCTAATAGATAGATGAGAAGCCTAGTTCTTAAACCCCGAGAAGAGAAAAGGATGACTCAGATCAAGGCCATGAGGTATAAGGAGTAAAAAGAGCCTTACGCTCCTTCCACAATCAATTCCCTACATATAACTAAAGCATTTCTAGACACAACTTCACCAGTTTGGCTTGGTAATCCCACAGCAACAGCTCGATACCAACGCTGTCAGACCCCGATCCTAAGTCACATCGACCCAGCTGGTAACACATCATATCACTTTGCGGCCTCACGCACGGTATTCCCACGGTGTCGCTTTACCATGGCCCGGACCGCTTGCGCCTTTTGGCTCACGATATGGTAGTGTCGCTAGCATCCATATGACAAAGAACCCGGCCGACATGGCTAGTCGTGAACCCAAAGCGGCGCTTAACCTATGGGGACAGGCATACATGAATCACATCGAGCATGTCGGTCATCAACGATGTATTCGGCTGTAGCACTGGCTAACAGGACTCCGTATCCCGGCTGTAGCAGGCTAGGCAGGACTCAATAACACCGCGTGACATTTCAAGGGATGTATATAGGAACGGTGAAACACATGCCGCTGGCAAGTGTCCAAGCAGAGTGTGGGCTAGCAGGACTCGTGAACCGGCAGAAGCGGACTACTATCGCCGGAGGCACGAGACTACATTTCCCCATATGAGAGGCTGCCAAGGATAAACAACTAGTTTGTCGGATCCCACACATACCAAGCATTTCAAACATACACACAATATGCTCAATATGTGTAATACGTCGTGGCATCACAACATAACTCTACGACTCAGATATTATTCATTAGGCTCAAGAGCGAGAATTACAAACATGGGTCTCATGACCCAACACTCGTGAGCATACAAGTCAAAGCACAAGCGAAGCTAAACATGTCCGAGTACGCATAACTATAAATGAAAAAGGCTGAGAAGCCCGACTATCTACCAAATCCTCGCCGAGGCACAAGATCGTAGCTGAGGTAACAAGCTAAACGTCAAGTCCAAGCGAACTACTAGCGAGACCGACGCCTCTCGCAAAACATAAAATAAGCAAACGTGAGTACAATTGTACTCAGCAAGACTTACATCGATCTAACTACATATGCATCATTATCAAAAGGGGGTGGTGGAGTTTGACTGCAGCAAGCCAGCTTTGACTCGGTGGCTATCCTGAACTACGACTGCAAGTAACTCTTTTGAGGTGGCGCACACGAGTCCACACATCCACCATGGCAATACACCACCATGGACCCGCTCCCGTCTCCCTACGAGAACGCCGTCCATAGCACTCACGCTTATCTTGCGCATTTTAGAGTATCCACTTTCACTTGTCTATGAACTGGTATAGGCAACCCAGAAGTCCTTTTCCGTGGACACGGCTATTCGAATAGATCATATTTAACCCTGCAGGGGTGTACTTCTTCACACACGCTCACCACTTACCGCCGCATACACGACATGTACTCGCAACCTTCAGCGGAAGCCCAACGTGGGTGTCGGCCACGGCCTACCTAAACACTCAAGTCCCTAGTCCAGGTTTATCGCCTATTCGGGTTCCATCCGCAGGAGTCCGCCGAGGTTTCCCATACAGCCCGAGAACGATGTGTGGGGTTCCCGAGATACCAAACGGGCACTCGGTACACCGGGCCACGGTGCCTACCGCAACACAACCCACCCCTAAGGTCAGCGCTATGCGTGCCCCCCCGAAGATGCTACAAACACCGAAACTACTTGCAACTCCCTGACCGTGGACAAGGGTGGTTAAGAAGCCGAGAGGGTCAATTATGATCCCAATGCGTGGTAGTAACTGTTTCATGGATCACAAACACAGAACTCAGTTCCTGAGGACGGCTGCAATGAGACAACCCACCATGTACTCCTACATGGCCTCTCACCGCTACCTTTACCAAATCGTGTTCACACACTTAGCTCACCACAATAGGACATGTTCATAACAATTCCAATTCATTCCCGATGAATCGGACCCGACTCAACTCTAAGCAGTAGCAGGCATGACAAACAAGCATAAATGAGTAGGCACAACATGGGCTCAAACAACTCCTACTCATGCTAGTGGGTTTCATCTAATTACTGTGGAATGACAGGTCATGCAGAGGATCAAGGGGTTCAGCTACCGCAGCAAGTAACAGTTGAATCGTTGTTGTCCTAATGCAATAAAATAGAGCAGGAGCGAGAGAGTGGGATTATATCGGAATGAACAAGGGGTTTTGCTTGCCCGCACTTCAAGATAATAGTTCTTCATCGGTGTCATCGAATAATCATCGCTTGTGACATCGCTCACCGGAGGGACAATTACCGCAACAAGAGAGAGCACAATCAATGCAATGCACATATATGATGCATGATCATGTTAAGGTACTGAATTCACCTAATGCAATAATAATCCAAGTTAGTTGGAGTGGAATTCAAGCAAGGTTGAATTCCAACTCAAAATGCTATTTCATAAGTTACCCTAATCATGATTCATCCTATTGAGTGATGTTAACTTGTTCAAACATGCATGATCATGGCATAAACAGATTCTTCATATTTTTCTGATCATTTTCATATATAAATTATTTCCATCCGAAATTACGGTTGAATTTATATGATTTTTAGAAGTTTAGAGTATTTTCAAATTTACTGAATTAAATTAAATCTAGAAAATATATATTATACCACCGACGCCAATGTGACGCTGGGTCAACTGGGCGCCCAGGTCAAACCTGACCTGTGGGGTCCACTCGTCGATGACTCGAGCTGGGTTGGGTGGATGATGTGGGACCGGTCAACACTGACTTGTCGGAGTCAATGCTGACACGTGGGGTCCACCCAGATTAGTGCTAATCTTAACAGAAAATAAACAATGATTAATTAAGGGCGTGGGGCCCATGTGTAAGCGGGTCAGGGGTAGTTAGACGGGCGGGGCCCAGATGTCGCTGACCCGGTGGTCAAACCCCGGTCAGGGTCATCGCCATCGCGGCTTGACGCCGGCGACGCCGAACGCGGGCGAGCGCTGGGGTTGTTCTCCGGTGGCTAAAAGTGCGCGGAGGGCACCAGGGAAGCCTTGATCCCGCAGATCTAGGGGACCAGCGGGAGGTGGGGCGGCGGAATTGCCAAGGCCGAGCCGAGCTTGGCGGCGGAGCTCGTGTCCGTGGCAGCTATGGCCTAGAGGACGCGGAGAGGCCGGGAAGAGGGAATCGCTGGCGCCACAGGAGGCGGCAGGGTAGCTCAGGCTCGGGACGCCCGCGATGGCGAATCGAGGCGGCGGCGATCGGCGGTCCGAGAGGGAAAGAACGGCGGGCGGCGCCGGGCCTCCGTTGAGTGGGACGGCGGGAGGGCGAGAGCGCGCCATGGAGCTCGGGCGCTGGAGAGGAGAGGGTGGCGGTGGCCATGGGCGAACGGCGACGGTGGCGACGAGGCCGCCGGGTCCGGGCGAGAGGGAGGGAGCAGAGAGAGGGAGGCGCCGAGGGAGAGAGAGAGAGAGCCAGAGGATCGGGGAGGCGCGTGGCATCGCAAGGAGGTCGGGGAGGCCAGGCAGGCAGGGTGGAGGTGGCGCGGCGCGGCGGTGCACGCTGCCGCCACGCTGCTGCCCACCGGGCGCGAGGAAGACGACAGGAGGAGGTGGTGGGCTGGGCCAACCGGGCCGGCCAGCAGGGGAGGGGGGGGGGAAAGAGAGGCTGGGCCGGTTCGGGCGCTAGGTAAGCCAGGTGGGTGGCCTGGGCCTCTTCTCTCTCTCTATTACTTCTGTTTTAGTTTTCTAATATTCTGTGGGTTTTAGGGCTTTATTAAAAATACCAGGGCACTTTTTAAAATCCTGAAAATAATTGTGGGTACCTTCTGAATTATTTCTATGGCCCACAAATACTTCCAACATTATTTGAGCATTTAAATTATTTATAGTGTTTAAATGCCCAAAGTCAAATGGTTTAAGATTTAATTCAAAAATCCAGGAATGACCTATAAGATATGTTCATCAATTTTGGAAGAGGCTTTCACCTTTATCCATTTATCATGAACATTTTCACAGGGCATTTTGGGATTATTGAAAATGATTTTATTTGAACCTATTAGAATTCAGTTGGTGCTAGGGTTTCAACAATCCCCATTTCAACTTTTATGGAAATTAACATGATGACATGAATGCCTTAATGCAACTAATGTCAAGCAACTCTAGGGCTGTGACATCTGTACCGAATCCATAATATGCATATGAGGATTTTTCCGGAATTGTTGTTGTTGTTTCCGGCCTCATTTAAACTTGCCTAGTTAGGTAGTTTTGTTGTGCTTCACCTCTTGCCATGTTTAATAACATTTAATATTGTTGGGTAGCCTAAACAAGAGAGAACTAAATAAGTTGTTAGTGTTTTGTCAATATGCAACCCGTTGCATATTGAGCTCCACTTAATTTGTAGGATTGTTTGTGCATATTGCCATGCCATGCCTCATTAAACCGGACATGCATCATACTTGATTGTGCATCATGCCATGTTTATGTGATGGTTGTTTACTATGTTGTTTGCTTCTTTCCGGGTTGATTCTCTCGTTAGCTTCGGTTTCGTTCCGGAGTTGTGAGGATTCATTCGACTTCGTCCGTTTGTCTTCTTCATGGATTCGTTCTTCTTCCTTGCGGGATTTCAGGCAAGATGATCATACCCTCGAAATCACTACTATCTTTGCTTGCTAGATGCTCGCTCTTTTGCTATGCCTATGCTACGATGCCTACCACTTGCTATATCATGCCTCCCATGTTGCCATGTCAGCCTCTAACCATCCTTTCCTAGCAAACCGTTGTTTGGCTATGTTACCGCTTTGCTCAGCCCCTCTTATAGCGTTGTTAGTTGCAGGTGAAGATGAAGTTTGTTCCTTGTTGGAACATGGAGATGTTGTTCCTTGTCGGAACATGTTTTACTTGTTGGGATATCACAATATATCTTATTTAATTAATGCATCTATATATTTGGTAAAGGGTGGAAGGCTCGGCCTTATGCCTGGTGTTTTGTTCCACTCTTGCCGCCCTAGTTTCCGTCATATCGGTATTATGTTCCCGGATTTTTGCGCCCCTAACGCGGTCGGGTGATTTATGGGACCCCTTGACAGTTCGCTTTGAATAAGACTTTTCCAAAGAAGGCCCAACATTGGTTTTACCATTTGCCTCACCTAGTCCTTTTTCCCTTGGGTTTCGGAGCCCAAGGGTCATCTTATTTTACCCCGGCCGTGCTCGTCAGGAGTGCTGGTCCAAACTGTCGACCACGGTGGCACACCAGGGCAACTCTGGGTTGGCTCTACCGAAGTTTGGACAATCCGTGTGCCCGAGACCGAGATATGTGCAGCTCCTATCAGATTTGTCGGCACATCCGGGCGGCTTTGCTGGTCTTGTTTTATTGCTGTGAATGTCTTGTAGCCGGATTCCGAGACTGATCGGGTCTTCCCGGGAGAAGGAATATCCTTCGCTGATCGCGAGAGCTTATCATGGGCTGTTGGGACACCCCGCAGGGGTTTGAACTTTCGAAAGCCGTGCCCGCGTTAGGTGGCAGATGGGAATTTGTTAATGTCCGTTGTAAAAACCCGGTTGATCTTAATTAAAATACACCAACGGCAAGGTGTAACTGTGATGGTCTCTTCTCGCGGAGTCCGGGAAGTGAACACGTGTTGGAGTTATGTTTGACGAGGTTGTTTTAGGATCACTTCTTGATCATAGTTGTTCGTCCGTGCTTTGCCTCCTCTTCCCGCTCTCTTTTGCGTATGTAGCCACCATATATGCTAGTCGCTTGCTGCAGCTCCACCTCACTACCCTGTCCTACCTTTAAGCTTAAATAGTCTTGATCTCGGGGTGTGAGATTGCTGAGTCCCCTGACTCACAGATACTTCCAAAACCAGTTTGCAGTGTGCCGATGAAACTGTGGCGGGAGGACGACTTCGAGCTCAAGGCGGAGCTCGATGAAGATCTTGTTTCTTTGTGTTGTTTCGCTTCACGATCAAGAGCGGAGCCAGCTTGGGACGATCGGGATCCGTGTAGCATTTGGGGTAGTCTTCTTTTATTTTGGTTCCGTAGTCGGACCTTGATTGTATCTGTATGATGTAATGTTTTACTCATGTATTGTGTGGAGTGGCGATTGTAAGCCAACTATGTATCTCTTTTCCTTATGTATTACATGGGTTGTGTGAAGATTACCTCACTTGCGACATTGCTTTCAATGCGGTTATGCTCTAAGTCGTGCTTCACACGTGGAGATATAGTCAGATCGAGGGCGCTACACTTGGTGACCCCAGATGTCGATGAACACAAGAACAGTCTGCGCCCAAACACCCGGAGCAAAGGCGACGATCGGATTACATGTGAACACATCAGACTTTCAGCAGTTGGTTGGAAACACGCCTCGAGGTGACAGACTGTTTGTGATGAGCTGTACTTGTTGTCCAGGGACCATCTTCGACTGTAATGATTTGGAAAAGATACGAGATAAATGGGAATACATTTTACACGATTGACCAAGATGAAAAGAGCACCAACTAAAACAGCGGTGTCCGCTTTGATGCAGAACCGACAAGGGAAATGACACATATTATGGTTACATAGTAGACATATGGAAACTTGACTACGGAGTAGATTTTAAGGTCCCTTTGTTTAAGTGCAAGTGGGTCAATCTGTCAGAGGCGGGTGCAGGTAGACCCACAAGACGGAATGACAACAAGGATCTGAAAAATCTTGGGTACACCGACGAACCGCTCATTCTAGCCAATGATGTGGCACAGGTTATCTATGTGAAGGACATGTCTACTGCATCGAGGAAAAGAAAAGATAAGGAAGCGAATACATCATACAATGAGCCAAAGCGCCACATAGTTCTTTTCAGGAAAAGGGACATCCCGGGAGGAAAGGCAAGATGTATATGTCTCAAGAGTATGAAAAGTTTCATGAAATTCCTTCAAAGTCAAGGCTGACCCAAGCATCCCGATAAACGATGAAGATTATCC
>JAHIAM010014903.1:0-18481 GCA_021605205.1 Aegilops longissima | reverse complement strand
ACTAGCTATCCTCTTATTCTGCTTTCGCAGCTCACCCATCGATATGGCCTTTACACATATACCCATGCATATGTAGTGTAGCTCCTTGTTATGTAGTACTTTGGATGAGTACTCACGGTTGCCTTGTTCCCCTTTTCCCTATCTCTACTCGATTGCTGCAACTGCACGATGGTGCCTGTGATCCGACGCCACCGCCTATGACGACTACTACTCGGAGGCGCCTACTACTACGCAGCACCACGACGATACCACGTGAGTGACCTAGGAGGATCCTGTGCAGGAGGCCTGCCCTCTTCGATCCAGATCCCAGCTTTGTGCTAGCCATCTTATGGCACCTTGTTTAACTTATGTCCGATCAGATATTGTTGCTCACGACTGCCTATGATTGAGCACTTGTATTCGAGCCCTCGAGGCCCCGGCTTGTATTATGATGCTTGTATGACTTATTTTATTTGTAGAGTTGTGTTGTGATATCTTCCGTGAGTCCTCGATCTTGGTCGCATACATTTGCGCATGATTAGTGTACGATTGAATCGGGCGCTACAATCTCATATTCGCGCCGGTTCCTTTGGCTCCAAGTAGCTCATCCTCGCCCCTATAGAGGGCGCCCTTAAATCGTTGACTCAACATTTTTGACACTTGACGCAGGTAATTAGGTATAGTATATAGCTAGCAACTATGGATTGATGATTCATTATATTCAGATGAGACCGATCTCAAGTACTGATTTGTGTTAATTAGTGATGTTTTAATTAGTTTACATGGTGTTAATTATTGCAAAAAATAATGCAAAATTCATATTTTGTTTACAACAAGGCAGTGTCCGTTTGAGATATTTGGTCCATTGTGGGTCCCACATGTTAGTGAGAAGAGAGAGGGTTGTTTTCTGAGTGATGGGTCCCACTTGGAAGTGTCTAGTGAGAGAGTGAGGAAGCAGGGGCAAATAAGTCCAACGAAAAGTCCATAGACGGTCAATGATCGTCAAACGGCACTAATCGGATGAAAACGTGACTAAGGGCAAAACCATAAGAGAAGCAACGGCATGGGCAAAACCGAGGGTTTTCAAAACTAGGGGTAAACCTGCCGAGTGTGACTCAACTAGGGTATAAAATCAATTATCCCTAAAATTTTATCTTGATATGATTTGAGTTCATTGTTTGTTTATGTATGCTTATGCTTATGGCGCTTTTGTTTATGAAACTTAAAGGCGGCCACCTCTTGGGACAACATCGCCCACCGGATCCAATGGGCCGGGCATTCAAAGGGTCATCGGCCTGCTTCATAGAGAACGGAGAGGTAAGTGATATGAAAGAAATTTTGATCAAAGTTCGATTGATGAAAATGATTTTAACTTTTGGCTTCACTTTGTGAAGACGCCCACCACCCGCATGAGGGGTCACGGGTTCATGGGCATATGGATTACGGACGACGCCACGCCGCCGCTCTTCAAGAGAGCCCGCCGGGTTTCCAGGGCAGTTCGCCACCCCGACGCTTGTCCACGGGTCTCACAAATTGATTGACCGGGAGACCGGAGACCCATTCTTTCCATCCGCCATGGGAGATGACGGGACCCTAGAGGATGGGGATGATTACCAATGCCGACGAGGGTCATGCACTCACCGGTCGAGTGGAGAGGACCAAGGCAGAGAGAGTCACCACCCTCATCGGCATCGCCGGTAAGAGTGACCGACATCCGATGTGCCGTTGATCCGCTCCGGAGCACCGGAGGATATGCCCCAAGACGCAGATGAGGCGATCGTGGAGTTGTACGCGAAATATTCGTATATTCTCCGAGGTCGTTTTGCATAGCCCGGAACTCCGCCAACCGGGCGATTCGTTCTTCCTAGCGGATCGGGATGGTGGTACAGGGGGACAAGATCTCGCTTACCTATACCCTTCGGTAAGAGAGTGTCTAATTATACTACCACGGAAAGTGTGTCCATAACATTTTCTTATATCCGATCCTCATTTGATGTTTTGCGCCTTGACGATGCAACGCAGAGGACGGGAGAAAGTCCAATATGGGTGGCTTTGTCCGGCCTTTCCATTTGGATGTGGGAGCTCCTGGGCCCCGGAGAAGTTTAAGACCCATGGGAAGACTATGGCAAGAAGGCATTTAGACTCAAACCCCACCATAGCTACGTGGGACGCTGTCAAACTCTACACGGCCTAAACAAGACTTCAGACAAGACCCACACCAACGAAGTTGACGCTGACGACACGTTAGGGATATGAAGGAACCAACACCTCTCTTTGATTCCGCTATCATCGACCGAGAGTGCGAACTTACCAAGGTATATGTAATAGGTAACTCGTGCGGCCGACGACAAGAACGAGAGGGACTTTGATCTCAACGTGATGTGCATAGAGGACCGTGGTCTCTCGGGCGGTGTATCGTGCCCATGATCCGTGTGGTGCGCCGAGTCGCAGTGGCTACAACGCTGCGGCAACGCTGGCTTTGACGACGAATCAAGATACCTCACCGGCCAGCCCACCGGGACACCAAGCTACCACGCATTTAGCTCTTTGAGCTCCTTGAGATTATCATGCCTTTGTTGCTTATGATGATCTCATCGCTTTATGATGATTCTTGTTGTTTATGCCTTGGCGCAGATGAGCCATGTAAGAATCGGTCGATCACAGATCGGGAGAGAGCATAAGACTCATGTGACGGAGTGGAACCGGACGAGGTGGCGAAAGACGTGGAGAGGAGAGTGACTAATCGGGATGATTACCTCGGCCGATACATGAGGTGGTACGATGATGCTAAGTACACCGCTTTCGCCTCGTGCCTCGATGGATGGACGGAAGACATCATGAGTCTGAGGGCTGACTTTGGCGAATGTGCATACTGCATCGCATCGTAGACATGCACAAGTGGATTTAGGGAGTTTGCACCCTCATCAACAGAGTGGTACGCTTGAATCGATTGTCCGATGAAATATTTTATTCGCCAACGGATCTGGATTTATGTTGCCATAGCAGTCCGGTGAGCTGAACAGATGCATCTTTGAAGTTTTAGATGCATCAGGTCATCTTCCCGGAGCGCATAACTGAGACCAAAGGTCGGGACGGCGAAGGTACAATTTCAGCCTCCTCGATGTGATGCATCTTTGTTCACTTGCGTCACAACATCTGATACTTATTAAGGACCTTGCTTCATTATGAGTGCAGTGTTCGCAGCGCTGTCGTGCAAGTCTGGTAGGGCTGCTTGGATGTGCCGGAGCTGGGCCAGCTTGAAGCTCATCAGCCTGATAGCCACAAGCTGTACTTACTTGGCTCATCGAGCCATGCTCCCTCGCTGCCTAGGGTTGGCTGGGGAGAGGAGGAGGAGGAGGGAGGAGGAGGAGGCCACATATGAAGAAGGGGAGGAGGAGGATGAGAGCAACGGAGGAGGAGTAATGATGAAGATTATGGACCTCCAAAGAATCTCAAACGCCTCAAGCATCTCTACTGTCAAGAAGAGGAATCAAGACGGAGGATTTGCTGAGTCCGAACCTTTCCAGAGACCGGTTCCTCGACGGCCCAAGAAGAAGACCAAGAGAGTCGCTCAAAGAGTAACGAGGACCGCATTCTCCAAGAGGGAAGGATAAACTGATTATGCTCTTCGAAGAAGTTGGCTCTTTTAGTTTGGTTGAACTTCGCTTGATTGAACTTTTCTAGTGGTTATGAAGCTACGTGAACTATGTGTTTGCTATTTGTGGATCTATGTGTTTGCTATTTGTGAAACTATGTGAAACTCCGCTTACTAATTAGTTGAAGTTCGCTTGAAATGTTCTATGCACTTCAAATTTGTTAATGTGTATGTGATGCCCAAGTTTAATTGTTTGAGATCTGTGATATTGTTGTTATATTTGTGAAACTTGCTATAATATTATTGTCATATTGAATTTGAAAAGAAGCAAGCAATTGAACTTAAATTCACAAAACATGTGACCTCTATCACTAAGGACCCCATGCAGTAGGGATGACATGCCTACCGTCAGTGGCACTTCAATTCTTTCATGTAATCATTACGATCGAAACAGGACCCTCATCGCCATGGCTCTAAGTAGGGGTCGCATAGCTCACCGCCAGTGGTCCTTCAATTCTTCGTTATGTAAACATTACATCGAATCAGACTCTACCGCCATTGCCTCTCATGTAGGGAAACAAGATAGCCTACCGCCAGGCACCTCAAGTGTAGGTGCTTAACGCAGTCAGCCGCCATCCCTCCGTCCGCACTCCTCATCATTATAGTCGCGGGCATACAGAGCTATCTAACCTCATCACAGCGGCTCGACGAGCAAAAGGTTAAATCTCAAAAAATTCAAACAGAAGTCAGATCCTAAAATACTATCAAAAGGGTCAAACACAAAATTCGGCCCTAGACACTTTTGCTCGCCTGTCCCAGTTCGTGTTGCTGCCGCCCAACATCAAATCATGCATGCGGGCGGCGTACGTGTCTCCGCGGGCCTTTCGGCCAAAGGCACGTCAAAAGAACCGAAACCAACCAAATGCCCGGAACAGCGACCCTACCGCAGCGTGCATGATCGACGTCAAAAAGGCTGCGATGGTATGGGCGTTGCGTTGCAGCGTACTGGCGGGGACGAGGAGGATCACGCACACACAAACATGTGGAAGTAGTGGAGCTGTGGTGCATCCCCACGCACTGTAACGGCATGGGCGCGGCGGTCCGTCGCATCCTCGGCGTGGCCTGCTTGTGTCCTGCTCTGGCAGCAGAGTGGGCGGAGAAGATCAAGAAGGCCCGCCTGCTTTCCGGGTGCGCCTGTCGCCTGAAAACAACGGCGTTCGCGGCTTCGTTTACGTGTCATGCTGTCGCGCACTGGGCTACGCTGCTCGACTTAAAGCCAATCAGTGAAAGTGGAGAACCGTTGTGGTAGGTAGTAGGTCAACGTGGCGAGCAATTGCGACCGTCTCTTACTCCTGCACAGGATGCTAGCTATCCGCTGTCTGAAATCAGTTTGGCACCAATCCCATCTCCAAAAAACAAACCACTTTAGTCGTAGATACCACAATTAGTCCTGGAGTATCTCAAATTCACAGCAGTGGGCTACTTGCATCAACTTATACGCCTACTTATTTGGAGGTTGCAGAAACATGGCCAAATGCCTCTTGATTCGTTATGCTGAAGTGAACGAATAATCATTCCAACGCAAGTGGCCCCACGTTTCATTCAGTTCAGGTTTGCGCGCGCCTGATCAAGGATCTTTCGGCCTTGTCACGACCCACTCCACCTGCACAAAAACAATAACAATCGGATACATGTGGTACTTTGCTTCCAACAAATAAAAGTGTGGATTCCAGCCAGCTCTGCTCCGCTCATAGTATATCATTGCAGCAGCCTTTATGATTGCAAATATGCAGCGAGCCTATGATTGCGAATTAGGCAACAACAACGACAACAATACAGTATAGTACACAGCAACAGCAAGATCCCTCAAAACCCACCTGCAAAGATACGTACTTTGCATCATAGCTGAATATACTACTACTACACAGCGAGTCCCAACTCCCAACACTGAGATGCAGAGGCACCAACCTTAATCTCACTAAAAAGATGAGTTAAAACCGGTAATTCGCAGACGCTCATCTTCCGATGTTGAGCTTGAATCTAGCAACCATCTGATGAGATGAACTTGAACTCTAAAATACAGGCCATGCATCGGCTGCTGACGGCCGCATCAGTTGCTGACTTCGGCGATGCTGTGCAGAGACGGGCGCCACTGGCGATGCCTCGAGCCTTTCGTCGAGCTGCTCGGGTGGCCGTCCCTGTCCTGGTGCTCCAACTGCAATAATCAAAACATGCCAATTTGTCATGTGATGTGGTACTAATTAAGTTTTAAAGATCATAATGAGTGACGATTCCCATGAGTTTTGAGAGAATAAATGGTGAACGATTCCTTGTCCACTAGTAGTTGGTAGGCGCCATATTCCTCGTGTATCTGGCATTGCGATTGGAGAATGTCAATCCTAGCTAGCTCGCAGGATTTTGTTTGTATGGTGGCAGGAAATTCTAGGTATCCGTCGCTGCTGTTTCCATGTGGTGTGAGCAAAGCAAGATGTGGCCCAAAGTATAGTTTAGCTTTGAGTGGGAAATAATATGCCCATTATATGTATAAGGAGTTTACTATATCATGTTTAGAGTACATTATTCAAGTCATCATTGTGTCATGATCGGCTAATGTATGATATCTTTAGTAAATCAAAAATGGTTGGGCGGTTAGGTACTATTGTGTCATGCATAACTCATACTAACTCATAGTAAGGTATAAAATTTGGGAGGGTGGCTAACTGAGCAAGAAAAATAACAAGTGCCATGGTCTTATGGTCAAAGCTACCCCAAGTTAACAGCAACTGCAGCATTAGCAGGTTAACTAACTAGGCAGTTACCTACTCATGTGTCACAATCAAGAAAACCTCTTTTCATATTGGAGATTGGATAAGGACTCTAATACTCTTGTGAACTTCACAAATTTCAAAATGAGAAGTACACAAACACAGATTTCTGGAGAACAGACGATGGGAGCGAAACCACCTTCCTTATTTCGTCAGATACTAACGTTTTAGAGACTTAGTAATGACATGCCTTGATCAATTGCACATATGCACTACTAGTTCAAAATAATACTGAGGCAGTAGTAGCAGTGATTAGTGAAGAGCTGGAATGAACCAGCGAACAGGGGAGACCACAAAGCAAAGGAAAAGTAGGTTCTTGTACATGCAAAGTACTATTGGCTGATTATTGACCATTATGCGGAAGAACATGCATGACAGAAAACAGGAGCTGCCATCGATGAACAGCGAAACATGGGGGAACAATTATGGCCAAGAAGGCACTATACCTGATCGAGACCGTCGTCCATCAGGGACTGGTCGTCGCCGGCGGAGGCCGGCCCCGCTGGCCTGCTGCCGCTGCCGCTGCGCCCTCCTGGTCTTCTTCCTCCTTCCTGGCCTGCACGGCCCTGGTGACCTCGTCGAAGGCGATGAGGCGGTAGGCGTGGCCGAGCTGCAGCGTGTCGCGGGCTTGAGCAGCTTCACCTGCGTCAGCTGTACCGCGCCGCGCCGCTGCTGCTGGCCGTCCCCCTCGGTGACGCGGAGGGTGACGAGCGCGACGTAGTGGCCTGGGCTGGCGCGGCATGACCTCGGCGGCGCTGGTGGCCCAGTAGAGCCGCTCCACCTGCCCGCTGGGTGCTGCACCACCACTGTCGCCTCCTCCGCTGCCTGGCAGTTGCCCATCCGCGCTCCCTGTTCACGAAGGGGTCGATCGACGGGGGAATAGGGCGGAGGGCGGCGGCGGTGGAGGCGGGCAATGATGCTGTTGATTTATGGGGCGGCGCCCGGGTGGGTGGTCGGGTGGTACCAACGACCGAGGTGACGCTGCATGGTACCGCCTGCCCACTACTCTCGAGTCTGGACTCTGGTTGGGTCTCCTGCGCCCCTCGTCTCGCCTGCTGCTCTTGATGTTTGCCTCGGCGGGTTCGCTGTGTATCTGCGGCGCACGCGTGCCTCGTATGCGTACTGGCGTGGTTGGAGTTCGCGGCGCGGCACATTACGGTACGTACGCCGCTGCGGTGAAGTACCAGTACCTTCTTTTTTTTGGATATAGCAAAAACGCTTCACGCGTCAGAATTTTAAGAAAATTTAACTTTTCTAAGATAAACCAACATACAAACCATTATTTAATTTATGATCCATGACAACTATTCCCAGGATGAAAAGAATTATGCTTCCAATCATACTGTCTTTGTAAATGATCACAATTTAGTTTGCGGCTTCATAGTTTCATTCCCACCTCCATGCCACAATCAAATGAGAAGAAAGAAAAAATGTTTCAAAATAGGCCCATCTTGACCGACGAGGGGTGAAATAGAAATCTATTATTTTCGTGTGCTCCACAATAGAATCAAGAAAGAAAAAGTGTGTAGCAGCCTCAGCTCGGCCCACGATCGGAGAAATATAAAAGGTGGGTGGTACATTGGTAGATAGATGACGGCCTTAAACTATAATTAGTCAAAGAAGCCTTCCTTCCTTTAATATTAGTATAATAATGAGTTTATAATAAAAAGGGATTAGGGCAACAAAGTGACAGGAATTTTACATCTGGGCAAAATTTCAATGACCTCATCGAGGCGGTGATTGAGTTTGCAACATGTGGTTCATGACCATGGATGGCATGGATCATGTTCAAACCATCAACAAAATCTAGGAGGTTGACGGCATCTCGATGAATATTGCTGTGAGTAATTGTAAATTTTCTTACAAAGCATGATTATTATTTTTGAATGGATGAACATTTTTATAACTTGCATTTTTTCAATAGACACACATTTTTGGAATGGGTAAACATTTTTGAAATTAATGGACATTCTTTTGTTTGACAAACATTATTTTTTAAAGCATGAAGATTTTGAATCAGCTTAACATTTTCTGAATCGATGAACTTTTTGAAATTCACAATCATTTTTAATTTTGTGCATATTGTTTTAAAAGTTCATGAACATGTTTTGAATTTACAGAATTTTTGTTAAATTCATAAACATTTTACTACTTCTGAAACATTTTTCAAAATTCATATTTTTCTAATTTGGAACTTTTTGAAATTCCAAATTATTTAAAGAAGAAAACATAAAAATGAAGTAAGAAAAACAGCAGCGCCCTTCCCCGCTATGGGCCAGCCTAATAGCGCAAGACGGTTTCTAAAACATTTTTCAATATTCACATTTTCTTTTGAAATTTGGAATTTTTCTAGAATCCCAAATTATTTTAAATAAGGAAAAAACAGAAAATAAAATAATAAAATAAAATAAGGAAAAGGGAAGTCCTGCCCCGCTAATGGCCGGCCCAATAGGGCGTGGGAGAGGAACGTGTAAAGGCGGTATACCTCTATCTTTGCAAACAACGCTGTGGCTAGGTTGACTGGTTGTTCCATTGCTGCTCAACATTGGCGGCAGGGTTTGAGTCTGTAGGGAAACATTTTTTTTGACAAAAACATAAAACGATTGAAAAACATGATGGACCAAAATTATGGAGAAACAATCCATTTTTAATATTAGGTATATATATAGATATAGATATAGATATATGGGCAGGGTTCGAGTCTGTGTGGAAACATTTTTTTTGACTAAAAACATAAAACGATGAAAAACATGTGATGGACCAAAATAATGGAGAAACAATCCGCCTTTTTAATATTAGGTATAGATAGTATGTACGATATAAAATACTGCCGCTTAATCACCACCCGCAAGGTTAGGTTACTTCACCTCCGAGCATGGTGGTCGCCTGCTTGATGTCCAAACATGTCTGGAATGTATGAGGGAGCATTGAGCTTGACTTTGGAGACGACATTAATGAATCTAACGGCATGTTTTGGACATCAAACGGGCATCGATTCATTTATGTGAATCGAGTTCGTGTAGCAACGCATCGGACCTTCTACTAGTTTTTAGATAGGGTTCGTGGTCGGGAATTGTCACTACAGCAGATGTCCTCTTGCAAGGACTTTTAACGGAGCCATCGCAACTAGGAAGCTTAAAGGGGTTAATCGACAAAGAACACGAGAGGGTTTATACTAGTTCTGCCTCCTTAGTGAAGGTAAGCCCACGCCTAGTTGGGTTGGTATTGTTTGAGGTTTCGAGCACCGTGGAGCGAGATACGGCGTTCCCGGCTCAAGCGATTGTTCGCTTGCCTAAGTCACCGCCTGGTCGCCCCTTATGTACACGGGGTTGACGCCTGCGGCATATGTAATCCCGCCGCTCATAAACAAGGTCCGCCTCGGTAACTAGTCAAGTCTACCTTATGATACAAGTCATGCCATTATGGTGGTTTACTACAACGGGCCTTAAGTCGCTCAGGGCCTTAGGCTCCTTGTTGAGTCGCCATCTTCATGCTTGACTATTGGCTGTCTGTACTCTTTATGTAATCCGCCCCTCTCCCGGCGGCACACACAAATAGTTATATCCCCAACATTAGGCCCCGCATTGATTTGAACCTGCTCATGTCAATCTTAAAATAACTTAAAATATAAATCTTTCTCCGGACTCGCGAAAAAGACTTTCTTTAAACCGCGTGACGTCACTTTTGGATCCGTGTTAACTCGCCATGACGCTATCTTTCCTTTTATTCCTCACGAATCGCCCTACGGATCTTTTTGCATTTATAAGTCGCTTCGAGAATCGAGGCGCCGGGCCACCGGATAGCAATTTTATCTCTTGTTTCCCGCTACCGTCTTTGCAATTCTCTCCCTAAAGGGGCAATAGGCGCGACTTTTAGGTTTTTTCATTCTTCCTTCCGCCGCCTTTCCTCTTCTTTGTCACTAAGTTCGCCGCCGCCGCCGTCAATCCTCGCCTTCATCGACCTTTGGCCGCTCACATCAATTTGAACCCGACTGAGAACGGCGCGCGCCCCGCAATGTGATCTAGCACCGTAAGTTTCCCTTTCTCTCGCATCTTGTATCTATGCTAGGTTGGTAGTTCTTCCAGATAGCCTAGCTCATCCTCGTCGCTCTTCAGATTTCTCTACTGGGCTTCTTTTGATCCCATCAGAAAGTATAAATCTCGGCGGCGGTCCCTATTCCGCATCCATTTTATACATTCAGCCGATTTCTTTCTTCTTGCAAAAGAATCCTCATTAGGATGCATGAACTCCTCTCGTTATCATGTTTTAGGTCTAGAATTTTTTCTTTTCTCAACAACCATTTGATCCAAAATAATAGTCATCTCGTGAAACTTGTTTCTATCACCCGAACATTAAATCCGCCCAAAGCGTCCGGCTTAAATAAGTGACACCGAGTCTGTAATCCTGGCCGCCTTAAAATTTTTGAATCACTCTTGACGCTTAGAAGCGGGTTAAAAATTGTTGCACAATCACCCTTATGTCATTAGGCCCCTTTAAGCCGCTACCTTTCAGCAATTTGAATATTTTCTTCCGGTCAAATTTAAGCCGGAACTTTATTTTGCAATAGGCCAATCTGTTGACATGGCGCCTTAAGTTCGACTCAAAGCTCCTCAGAACTCCAATCTGGTCCCATCCACGGTCACCAAAAGCAACTGGCTGAGTTTGTGAAATCTGGTCATTTCCCAAAAAAGGAGGTCATGTCTTATCGTGTTCCTCGACCCATCCAAGAAAAAACTCAAACCAAAAGACGGGAAGTGATAGTTTTTCACGATCACATGAACTGGATTTGCCTCCTGCTACCAAAGTTCTTTAGAGAAGTTCTGAATTTTTCGACCTTAGACCTCAAGACATCGGGCCCAATTCCATGTCAAATCTCCGCACTTTTCAAGTTTTCGTGGAGGTGTACCGAGAGGAACCAAGCCTCGTTTTTATTCAGAGAACTGCTCTATTTGAACCGTAGAATGAGAAGCGCTAACGGGCCGAGTCTTGAACTTGGCGGTATCTCAATCCATACGATGGAGAGACTCGTTCTGCTTCCTTATGCCGAATCGCCGAAGTCACCCCAAATAATCGGAATCAGTCATGGTTCTATTGTCGATATTTCAACCAATGATGAGCCACCGTCTGCTACGCTTCTGCCACCCTCAATCCAATCATCCACGGCAGATAAATTATCCGTGTTGAACGCTTGCCTCTCAACTCCACCATCAAGAAGATCAAAGCCTTCTAGGGAACGGTTTAAATGGCATCGATACGTTCGAGTCTGGGTCACCTGGCGGATACTACCATTGCCGCCGCTTCCGCTTAATGTGTACTTACAGTGTGAAAATGATGATTCACGCGCCATAGTTCGATGATTTATCGACGATGCAGAGACGCCAATTCAATCTTCGCTGAAGGAAGGCATCAGAACCAGTAATGCTTCTTCACTTACTTCCTTCTCAGAAGAAGAACTGCTCCGGCGGTAAGTTACTAGTCTTCATGAATACCCTTTCATATGTTACCTCCTTGTACTTATAATTCCTTATCTTTCCCAGGTGCCGTTGATGATTTCGAAAGTTAAATATGACCACGAGGCTGCCCAACAAGCAAGAGCCACCAAGAAAAAGGAAAGGAAAAACACCAAGACGGGACTTCAAAAGAAGAAAGAAATACCTCATCAATCGTCAAATTGGATGACTCTTCTTCGATGAGGAAGAGGTAACTCCCTATTTTCCTTAACTCCTTTGTTACTGCTTTTATTGACTTTTTTCGCCTTTCAGAAGACATCGGAAACAACAAGCTCATGGACGAAGAGGTAACTATAATTTCATCCGACCGAGCCTTTGCTAAAGCACAAAACCCGACGGTGACCTCGAAAGTAAGATTTTCACATCCCTTAGCTTATCAAGATCCTCAATTTCTTTTTGAAGCAACAACAGCTTGAGAACCGGAGGCAAACTCGACAAGCAAGGATGTAGAGCTCTTCCGCTGCCCTCGACGTAAGCAGTGAACACGAATCGAGGTCATCTCCGCTTATGCTCTGCTTATCCTTTAAGCGGTTTAATTCGTCACCTCTCAATTCATCTCGACTCCAATTATCGATACCTTCCCTTCCCCAAGTCGATGCAATCAAACATGCCGCTTTTAAAACAGCTTCCGTAATGCCACCCTTCTTACTTTAAGTTTTTTCCATACCTATTCCGGTACTCATCCTTCCACTTTGATCGACAGCCCGCAAGCAAGCCTTAGCAAGAGGGCCAAAGAATAACTTGTCCCAAGACCCGTGGTTAGTGAACCGCAATTGACTCATCCGCTCCCGGAGCTCCATTCATCAACCACTACTTGAACCGGCCGCTGATATTCCGGTGTCAACCTCCGACCCACCCCAGAAGACGTTGTCCACGATTTCGATAAGCCGGAGACTCCTAGCCCGGCCAAGACGACCGAACCAGGTTGAATTTTTGAGGAGCCAATACCTTGACCCGGGCCGGCCTACTGTCCTTGCTTGATGCACTGCCAAGTAGGAGTTTGCCCAACATCGAAAAACAAACAGACATCACCGATTATACTCACCTAAGCATTGGTGATATAGTCTCTGGATCCATCAAGTGCACAATAGCCGTGGACTGAAATTGATATGGTGAAGCAAATACAACATAAACCGAGGTATAACTTTAACTTTTTCCCGAACCTTACTTATCAGACAGCCCTCAAGTTCTCGCTTATGAATGAATATGTCAGACTTAGAAATCTACTTTACTTTCATTTGTTCCGCTTAAATTGAATATATTTAACCCGGTAATAGCATGAAACTTTAAATTTGGGTTACACATTAGCCCCAATGTTAAGTGCCTTTACTTGTAAAGTGCTTGAGACTTAATATGCATGACCCGTAAAATAGGTTAAGTAATTTTTAACATACATTAGCCCCAAGTGCCAAGTATCTTTACTTGTAAAGTGTTTGGGACTTGAATGTAATCACCGTGATTCTTACCATAACCCATGTCGATGCGGCCACCATAAGTCAATTTGAGGCGGAGATTGCTGATCCAAGAGTCCTTGAAAACCCAAGAGCTTGAAGCCGTAAAGCCAACCAGTTTGAATTCAAAGTTTCCCAAAAGAGAAATCAAGAAAAATTTGAATCGAGAATAAAACTTGGGTTGAGGAGAGGGGTTCACCGGTGACTCGAGTGAAAAAAGAGAGGCATCTTTGCCGAGGTAATCCGAGCTGTCCGCTTTAAAACGCCAGATATCTCAAATGGTCTCAGAATCTTCTAAGTTACTATGTATAACTCAATATCACAATGATTCCTTTGATGCCTATTTTAGTTGTTAACTGCTCACCTTATATGTATAAACCGGCCCTAGGAGCACGAACCCAAGCAATATGCTGGTTGCTTTAAGGCGGTGTACACTGGTGGAACACCTATACACCGGGTCACAACGTGTTTTAGCCGCTTGGGTTTTATCAAATGATGCCCTTATCTCCCGCAAGATGTACCTGCCGATTTGCCGTGTTACCTCAACGGATTCAGGAGTTAAGGCGAGCATCCGGTAGAGCCGAGCCATAGCTGCCTTTAAGCCGGGCCAAAGCATTGGCTCCAGAGCTAGACTTGCACGCTTCCCTTTGGATACCCCAAATTAAAGGAGGACAGCTCGATTCAGCCAATCGACTTCACCACCGTGAGAGTCGTCGGCCCCGTGGCTACCATCATCGGCAATGATATTGACCTTACAAAATACCAGCCGGGTTATGATAACGGAACCGGAGGATTCCAACTCCGCATTATGATGATGTCACCGATCCTCCAACTCGAAGCAACACATTTGCTCCTCGTTGACCCGCCAGCTTTAATAGATGATGAAGGTGAATTTGAAGCCTTGCGGCATTGATGGACCTCCCAACCTTCCGGAAACAATCAAGGAGAGGCGGAGAAGGATAACCCGAGTCATCAAGCCACCGGAGGAATGAGGCCAGACAAAGTTATAATTTTGCAAAACAATGCTTCACTTACTTTAGACTCGGGAGTCTTGTAATAGGATAGAGAAAACTCCTTAACTCCGCATGCCTTCGCGCATGTTTTGTGGTGCTTAACCATGTCTTTAAGCCGCCAGAATGTACACCGCCGCTTACTTGAATCATCCGAGGCTTTTCGCTTTACCGGCATAAAACAAAAACTTTTTTGGCATCTTTACCACATCCGGGGTCATGTAAGATAACGCTAATCCGGAGTAAGAACCAAACATCATAAGTATCAACCGGTTTAATGCATACCCTTCGCTTACTTGATCCCCAAAAAAAAGAAACCATATTTAACTTCCAAATTTGGCACATATAATGTTTACCCGCCCTTAGTATTACTTTTACTCTTATAGAACAAAGTAAACCTGATTTTCAAAGGCCTCCGATTCAATACGATCAAGAGAACCGCTCCAAGGGGTTAAGCTAAGATTCGGATACGATCATATAGCCCCAATGGCTTTGGCGATGCCGATCAAATGGGTATCGAACTATGTTCTCTTTGGTTCAATATGACCTATGTTTGAACAGAAGCCCCCAAGTGACCATGAGAGTTGTTTAATGACGCTGATTCAATACGATCCACGCCGCACCCAAAGAGGTTAAGCTTATGATTCAAATATGATCAAGAAGCCCCCAAGGGGTTTGGCAGCCAATCAATTTAAATCGAAACTATGTTCTCTTTGGTTCAATAACACCTATGTTTGAACAGAAGCCCCAAATGACCATGGCTTGATTCAGATATGATCATGTCGGACCAAAGGGAAAGCCGGATTCGGATATGATCCGCCCCCGTTATTCGCTTCCATCACCCGTAAAGGAGACACATAAACCTTGTAGGATGGAAAAGGAAGAGGTCCTCTTTATTGCCTTATATTATATACATTGCTAAAAAGAAAAGATAAATATACTCCAAAGCCCCGCTTAAGTATAGTAAGGGGAGATTGCTATGTTCCACGGCCGGTGGGTTCCTCCTCCGACTTACGTGGAATCTTTGTGCTCAACATCGATGAGGTAATATGACCCGTTGTTGAGATTTTCTGACCACGAAAGGTCCTTCCCAAGGAGGGGACAGTTGTGCATATCGTTTGATCCTGATGAGCCGGTGCACCAAATCTCCTCTTGAAAGTTTCGCTTAACCCGCGGCTATGATAACGGCCAAGGTCTTTTGGTAAATCGCCGAGCGGGCTATGGCTAAGTCTCGCTTTCATCCAACAAGTCAAGTGCATCCCGTCGAGCTTTCTCATTATCACCAATGTAAGCCGCCACCCGGTGAATCATGCCGATGTCTTTGGTAGAACCGCCCGCCCCTAACCATGAAGAAAGGTGTATAACCAGAGACCGTTATGCTTGTGTTGATGCTCCATAGCACGTAAGGTAATTCCTCCACCCAACAACCCGAGTTCGCTGAAAGGAACTAAGAGCCGGGTTTGATACCTTTCAAGATCTTTGATTATTTCTTTCCCTCGACCATTAGACCGGGGTGAGCAACACCAAACATCAAGCCGGATGTGCCTCGCGATGTAATCCTTCCATGGCACCCTTGGAGAGATTAGTGACATTATCGCTTATAATAATCCGGTGGAAACCAAAACGAAACATCACCTTTTTGATGAATCCCGTGGCTGCATCACACTTATCGACCCTGCTTCAACCCACTTGGTAAATTTATCCACGGCCACCAACAGGTGTGTCTTCTTATCTTTAGACCTTTTGGGTCCAACCATATCAAGCCCCGCATCGCAAACGGCCAAGTAATTGGAATCATCCTCAATTCTTGAACCGCACATGAGCTCGTTTTGAGAATTTTGACATCCGACATTTGTACCGATCCTCCGTGATCGCATGGGTCACCAATAAAAACCATGACGAAAAGCCTTGGCTACTGTGGACTTTGAACCGCATGATGACCGCAATCACCTTCATGAATCTCACGGTATCTCCCGACCCTCCATAGGTGACACACAATAAACGCCCCCAAAGGACGCCGCGGTGATGTAACCTCGCCGTGAATAATCGCTTGGATTTGGACCACCGATGATTTGTCTTGCCAAGGTCTCGCCCTCGGCAACTCTCCCGGTCATATAGGCTAAGTATGGAACCGCCCACCCGGATGGCATGGAGGCCACCACGGCCCGGTCCGGTATCGCAAGCTCTTCCTTCCGAGGCACTCCATGGGTTATGCAAAACGCCAAGGAAAGTATTAGGGGACCGGCCCGGAGACCCCAAACCGCTTAAAGCATCACCGCCTTCTTCCTTCATCAATGTGCTCTACTTGATAACCCTTTGAAGTGCCCACCACCGGATCAACTTCACGACGATAAGCCACCATAAGGGGATCCTTAGAATCCCACGGCCCGACAATTCGTTGAGCAACGAGGTTCGAATCGCCAAGCATCTGACCCGGCTTAAATTCATCTCCTTCATCCGGAGGCCATGGAGTAAGGCCTCATATTCAGCTGCATTGTTAGTACAAGGAAACATGCCGGAGCACATAACAAAATTTGTCACCTCGAGGGAAGTTAAAACAACTCCACCCCCGAGCCTTCCAACCGTCCTGGACCCATCAAAATGAATAGTCCAATACGGTTATCCGCCTTCCTCCTCCGTGCCCTAAATTCCCCAATCGTTAATAAAGTCCACTAGGGCTTGAGACTTGATAGCTGGAAGGAAATATGCCCTAGAGGCAATAATAAAGTTATTATTTATTTTTATTTCATGATAAATGTTTATTATTCATGCTAGAATTGTATTAACCGGAAACATAATAAATTGTGAATACATAGACAAACATAGTGTCACTAGTATGCCTCTACTTGACTAGCTCGTTGAATCAAAGATGGTTAAGTTTCCAGCCATAGACATGAGTTGTCATTTGATTAACGGATCACATCATTAGAGAATGATGGATTGACTTGACCCATTCCGCTAGCCTAGCACTTGATCATTTAGTATGTTGCTATTGCTTTCTTCATGACTTATACATGTTCCTCGTAACTATGAGATTATGCAACTCCTGCTTAATGGAGGAACACTTTGGTGCTACCAAACATCACAACGAATCGGGTGATTATAAAGGAGTACTAGGTGTCTCCAAAGGTACATGTTGGGTTGGCGATTTCGAGATTAGGTTTTGTCACCGATTGCCTGAGAGGTATCTCCGGCCCTCTGTAATGCACATCACTATAAGCCTTGCAAGCAATGTAGTTAATGAGTTAGTTACGGAATGATGCATTACGTAACAGTAAAGAGACTTGCCGTAACGAGATTGAACTAGGTATTGGATACCGACGATCAATCTCCAAGTAACATACCGATGACAAAGGGAACAACGATGTTGTTATGCGGTTTGACCGATAAAGATCTTCGAGAATATGTAGGAGCCAATATGAACATCCAGGTTCCACTATTGGTTATTGACCGGAAACAGTTCTAGGTCATGTCTACATAGTTCTCGAACCCGTAGGGTCCGCACGCTTAACGCTACGGCGATGCTTATATTATGAGTTTATGAGTTTTGATGTACCAAGGAGTTCGGAGTCCCGGATGAGATCGGGGAATGACGAGGAGTCTCAAATGGTCGAGACGTAAAGATCGATATATTGACGACTATATTCGAGTTCGAAAGGTTCCAATGATTCGGTATTTTCGAGTACCGAGAGTTACGGGAATTCGTGGGAGAAGTATTGGGCCTTATTGGGCCCAGGGAAAGAGAGAGGGTGCCTAGGGCAGGCCCGCGCTTTCATGGCCTAGTCCGAATTGACTAGGGGAGGCCGCACCTTCCTTCCTTCCCTCTCTCTTCCCCTTCCTTGTCTCCTACCCTAATACATGGAAGGACCTTAGTTGGATTAGGAAGGGGAATCCACTCCTGGGAGTAGGACTCCCATGGCGCCCCTCCTAGGGCCGCCTCCTCCCCTCCCTCCTTTATATAGGGGGGGCACCCCATGGACACACAAGTTGATCTACGGATCGCCTCCTGCTGCGGTGCCCTCCACCATATTCCACTTCGTCATATCGTCATGAGCTTAGGCAAAGCCCGCCAGAGTCATATCATCGCAGAGCTTAGGTGAAGCCCCGCGCC
>JAHIAM010014900.1:0-16959 GCA_021605205.1 Aegilops longissima | reverse complement strand
AGGGGTGCGAGGTCTTGTCCGGGCTTCTTCTTCCTCCCTGCCTTCAGCCGCAAGTGAGCAGTGCCTTGATGGCAGCTGCTGCGAGATAGCTTCCTCAGAGTTGGTCGGCGCAGCATCAGCTGGCCCTTCTTGTTGGAGGGACAGAGATGATGGTCAACTGCTCGGGCATCTTTAGCATGTTGTAGGCGAGGTGATGCCGCCAAGAACTTGGTTAGGTTGGGCGGCCGAGGATCCCGCTAGGGCAAGGATCTCGCCATGTCAAGATGATCCTGTCCGTCTCCGTAGTTCAACTCCCTCCAAACGCCACGGCAAGGTGACCTTCCCTTCGGGCTGGCTCCTCCTCGGATTGACCCTTGAAACGCGCTCTGCTTCTCGAGGTCTCCATCGTGGATTTGTAATATTTTGATCACGACAAAGCGAGATCGGTTCAGCCGCCTCGCCACAACCAACATCTTGTTCACCCCGAGGTTGCGATCGCTGGTGAGACCAACAATGGTAAACACCCGACCGGGTTAAGCGGTCAAGGTAGTCCTCGCGCCAAAGATGAGGGGCGGCTGGACCACTTCAGCGGCTTCAAGATCGAACGACGGCTTGCTGGGCTGTAATCTCACGCGCCACCGCTTGAGCCGGCGGTGAGAAGTATGCAGCGAGGCGCCGCATCGACGCACATGGCCTCCATAGCCTTCGAACTTGCTCACCAACTCGCTGCGCCCTCGCTGTGATGATCGCCTTCTTGTTTTTGTCACGCCCCGGCGCGCTTCTCTTGCTGGTCGTCCTTGCCGGGGCGGCTTCCTTGGCTGCCACGCTTCTTGCCGGATCCCTCGGCACCATCGTGGTCCTTCTCCTTGTCCCGCCTCTCGTACACGGACCTTTTCTTTTCAGCAAGCAGCTCGACTTGTCGGCAGTTCTGGAGGTCGTGGCCCTTGGTGCGGTGGATCTTGTAGTACTGCTTGCCGGAGCCCCCTGGCTTGTCGGTGGCTGCTAAGGCCCGGCAGGCGGCGCACCCGGCAATCTCCTAGCCGGGGCCGTCTTCCTTGACCTTCTTGGCAGCTGAGGGAGTCCTGGACTAGGGGGTGTCCGGATAGCCGAACTATCATCACGGCCGGACTCCAAGACTATGAAGATACAAGATTGAAGACTTCGCCCGTGTCCGGATGGGACTTTCCTTGACGGGAAGGCAAGCTTGGCTATACGGATATGTAGATCTCCTACCATTGTAACCGACTCAGGTAACCCTAACCTATCCGTGTCTATATAAACCGGAGGGTTTTAGTCCGAGGACTAACAACAATCATACCATAGGCTAGCTTCTAGGGTTTAGCCTCCTTGATCTCGTGGTAGATCTACTCTTGTACTACCCATATCATCAATATTAATCAAGCAGAGTAGGGTATTACCTCCATCGAGAGGGCCCAACTCGGGTAAAAACATCCTGCCCCCTTGTCTCCCGTTACCATCCGCCTAGACGCACAGCTCGGGACCCCTACCCGAGATCCGCCGGTTTTGACACCGACATTGGTGCTTTCATTGAGAGTTCCTCTGTCGCCACCGATAGGTCCGATGGCTCCTTCGATCATCAACAACGACGCGTCCAGTGGTGAGACTTTTCTCCCGGACAGATCTTCGTGATTCGGGCGGCTTTGCATCAAGGGCTAATTCGCTGGCCATCCGGAGCAGATCGAAGCTACACCCCGCCATCGTGTCGATTTGAAGTTTGAACTATACGGCCGATATCCGCGGAGACTTGATCTTCGACGGATTCGAGCCGCAGCCAAGCGTGTCGCACCGCCTCGATGGGCATGATCTAGCTCGCAACCGAACAAAGGTCTCGAGGCCGCACTCAGATCCGCCCCAACCTTAATCCGAGCCGATTCACCGACGAGGACGGTTGGTTGACAGTGGGATGACATTCGCCGGGGTCTACAATCTCGCCCTTTGCGGCGATTGAGCCGGACTCCATCCCCTGTCCTTAATCGAAGACCTCGACCACTGTGCCAGGACATCTTTCCGCACCAACCTCCGCGCTCTTTATCCGGAGAGCCCTGCCCGACTACGGACAGAAGGTTGGGATACGACGACGAAGAAATTCAACGCCCACCCACCACCCACTTTGTAGCCACTGCCGATGATTTAACCGACATGCTCGACTTCGACCAAGACATCGACGGATGGACGACGATGCCGGAGATTTACCAAGACCCAGCGCCACAGTGGCACCGAAGGCCACCTCGCCATACGACATATACATGGTGGATATTCAAAGATGGAACGGCGATGGAACAACGGAGGATGACCCTCCAAGAGCAACCCAAACGCCGACGCAGCGATGCCGCTCTAAATCCCGCCACAAAGAAAACGGTGATTCCGCACGGAGATAATAACACCCCGACAAGATCCGAAGACAACCCTCCAAAGAGAGTCAGCGCAGGAGGAGGAAGAAGCAAGTCCGCACGACAAAGGTGGCGTAAAGAGAGGTCGAGGACGATAATTATGCGCCCTCCAAGATGAGGCAAGCCTCGACGACGATTTAATTTGTCGTGCCCGAGGATCCCGCCAACAGAGCTGCTTCAAACGCAGGCTTATAGCCACGGAAGCAGCCTCAAGAAAAGCAGCAACAACTTAGAGCTGACTAAGACCTGCTAGTCGACAGATGGATCAAGTCCTTGCAGCCAAGAGTATGAACTCGAACGCCTCCAAAAGCTACCCCAAACACAGGTCATTGCCTCGATCATAGGAGGAAGCACCCAAGTCACCAACAAGACGACATGGCAGATCGCCACCCCTGCGGTCACGACAGAGAAGCCTCTCGCCCTTCGCCAAGCCACACCCCGACGCCAAAAAAAAATACCAAGCACGGAAAACGCTACCGGACTTAAGTAGATAAATTAGAGGATAAGGCTAAACATACAAGATCGATCTACGGATCGCGTACGCCCAACGACGCTGGATGATTACCGCCACGGATACAAAGAAACCGCCGGCCAACACAGAGACAAAGCTCATATGAGCTACGCCGTGATATAGCCCAATACAAAGGCGCCAAGACACCCACTATGCTTCATAGATGAAGTAATGGATCATCAAATCCCCGAGGGCTTCAAACCCGTAAACATCGAATCATACGATGGTACGACAGTCCCGGTCCGATAGAGGACTATCTCCTCCATATCCACATGGCCCGAGGATGATCTACATGCCATCAAATACCTCCCACTGTAACACCCCGAAGTAACTTTCCATATTTGTAACTCCAACTCTTGCCATTTTCGCATTGATATATGATATTCCTCCGTGGTTGGGTTTTTTCTTCATTTTGCATTTTGTCCATGTCATGCATTTTATATCATGTCATCATGTGCATCGATTTGCATACGTGTTCGCCTCATGATTCCGAGCATTTTTCCCGCTGTCCGCTTTTGCAATCCGCACTCCTATCTCCCCCCGCCCCTTTTACGCTTTTTCCGTAAGGGTACTAAACCTTCTCGAAATGGACCGAGGTTTGTCTAGTGGCCTTGGTATACCACCAGAGACCACCGGTCAAGTTTCGGGTCATTTGGAGCTCGCTTGGTACTCCAACGGTTAACCGCACTCGCAGAAGGCCTCTTTAAGTTGCAGCCCAACACCCTTCAAAACAGCCCAATAACCCATCTAAGTCACTTCCATGCTCTCCGTCGCTCGATCACGATCGTGGGGGCGAAAACTACACCTCATTTGACTCTCCTAGCTCCTCTATGCCTATTTAAACAAACTCCCCGCCCAAATTCGGATCAAACCTTCCCCAAACCCTAAAATTTTCCTCAACACGGCCGGACGTGTCCGATTCGCCTGACACGCCAAGGCCACAGGCCGCCGCCACTGGGCACGCGACAGCACATCACGCTCACTGCATTACTTCATCGGGGCTCACCAGCCCCTGGCCGGCCTCTTGCGCCTGGGCAGCTCACCTACCAAGCCTGCCGCTTGCCTGGCGCTGGCCGCCGCTGGCCTGCCTCACTCCTGCTGCGCATTGCCACACAGACTCGCTGCTTGCCACTGCTCCCTCGGCTGGCCGCTGGCCACGGCCCGCCACAGCCCGGCCAAGCCTCCTCCTCGCCCCTTCAAGGCTGCCCGCGAGCCGCTGCCGTCACCTGATCCGTGGCGGCCAGAGGCCGATCCAGATCTGCCTCGGCCACAGCCTGCTGACTTCTCTCCTCCTCTCCATTTTTTCTCTAAGTCTTTTATATCAATTGATTTTGTTGCATTTTCAAAGCGGATATATCTTTGCATCTGTAGGTCCATTTTATGCAGATAATATATCAAAATGTTCGCCTCAAGAGTAGATCATTTCATCTCATTGCATCATTTTCATTTGAGCTCATCTTGATGCCCGAAATGCTGTTGAAGAGTGCTATGTGATGTTAGTTTCTGTTTCTAACAGAACTTGCACTTTTGTTATTTTTGCCATGATTATTGTGTGCACCCTATGAATTTGAGTCCTACATTTGTTTTGTAAAATGCCATGCCATCTTTCCAGGGGTGTATGCCATGTATTTTTGTGATCTATGTGGTGACTAGCACAAGCATGCAAAGTAGTTGTCCTGATGTTGCTGATTTCAGCCCTGTTTTAGCTGATTTTGATGCCATGTTAACTTGATGATACCGAGAGATCCATGCATATTTTGAGATACTTCAGTAAGGATGTTTTGTTAAGCATGTCTTGCTCTATCCATCCATGCCTTTGTTTGCAATTATGGAATGCCATAGCTTGAGTCAATCGAGCTCTACTTTTGCTACCAAATGTTTCCTGGCAGATTGTATACATGTTATTCAATTTTGCCTAGGTTGTTGTGGTTGGCCCATGTATGCTATGTTATTGTTCTTGCCATGTATGTCTTCTATGCCATGTCTTCTTGATGTATGTATGCTTAGTTTATCATATAAGGCTCTGTAGTGAGTGCATTGAGCTTGTAAACATGCCTACTGTTATCAGTTTTGACATGTCATGTTGCTGAATCTGTTAACTAAACTTTCAATATTGACATGGGTGTTACTATATTTTCTGATCCTTTTGGCTTATGGTCAGTAAGGGACTTTTGTTCTATGCTTTGAGTAGATTCATGCCATGCCATGTTTTGCTATTTTAAGTTCCTGTAGCATGTAGTTTTGTTGCTCTGAACATTGCAACCTGATGCTGTTTTTGCCATGTCCAGCCTGATATTTTGTGCACTTTTGCCATGCTTGTTTGAACCTGTTATGATGTGAACTAGCCGTAGCTCAGTGCTCATCTTTTGTCGAGCATCTTGTGTAGATCACTGCCATGTGCTTTGTTGATACGTTTGGGTGCAGTAGCTTAATTAATTGTTGCTTGCTAAGTGGCATCATGCTGTTAATGGCAGATTTGCGCCATTCTTGTTTTGCTTGTCATTTGCAAACCGTGCATCCGATTCCGTGATCTTTATATCGATTTCAACCGAAATCATCTCATCTTTCCAGTGGCATACTTGGTTTGCCAAGTTGATGCCTGGTTCATCATTTACCTTCCGAGCGCACATACGCATTGCATATCACATCTCGCATATCATGTCATGTTTTGCATCATGTTGATTGTGCATTGCACCGTGATTTATTGTGGTTCCTTTGTTTGTGTTGTTGCTTTGGGTAGAGCCGAGACGAGTACGTGAACGAGGAACCTGTTGAGAACGCCACGAGGATCAAGCTTTCGACAACTCGAGAACATTGCGCAAGATGACCATACCTCGAAATCACTTCTATCTTTGCTATGCTAGTTGCTCGCTTTTTGCTATGCCTATGCTGCGATGCCTACCACTTGCTATATCATGCCACCCATATTGCCATGTCAGCCCCTAACCATCCTTTCCTAGCAAACCGCTGATTGGCTATGTTACCGCTTGCTCAGCCCTCTTATAGCGCTATAGTTGCAGTGAAGTGAAGTTTGTTCCTTGTTGAACATGGAGATGTTGTTCCTTGTTGGAACATGTTTACTTGTTGGGGATATCACAATATATATCTGCTATAATTAATACATCTATATACTTGGTAAAGGGTGGAAGGCTCGCCTTATGCCCGGTGTTTTGTTCCACTCTTGCCACCCTAGTTTCCGCTATACCGTGTTATGTTCCTTGATTTCGCTCTCTTACACGGTTGGGTGATTTATGGGACCCCTTGACAGTTCGCTTTGAATAAGACTCGCCCAGAAGGCCCAACATTGGTTTTACCATTTGCCACCTAAGCCTTTTTCCCCGGTTTTCGCGAGCCCGAGGGTCATCTTTATTTTAACCCCCGGCCAATGCTCCTTCGAGTGTTGGTCCAAACTAGAGCCACTGCATGTGCCACCACGAGGCAACTTGGGGCATCTTTTTACCAGACGTGTGTTCATCCGGATGTGCCCGAGAACGAGATATGTGCAGCTCCTATCGGGATTTGTCGCACAATCGGGCGGCTTTGCTGGTCTTGTTTTATTGCTGTCGAAATGTCTTGTAGTCCGGGATTCCGAGATTGATCGGGTCTTCCCGGTAGAAGGAATATCCTTCGCTGACCGTGAGAGCTTATAATGGGCTGTTGGGACACCCCGCAGGTAATATCTTTCAAAGCCGTGCCCGCGTTTATGAGGCAGATGGGAATTTGTTAATGTCCGTTGTAGAAAACCCAAAGTTGACCTCAAATAAAATACACATCAATCAAGGTGTAACTGTGATGGTCTCTTCTCATGGAGTCCGGAAGTGAACACGGTGTTGGAGTTATGTCCGACGAAGTAGTTCAGATCACTTCTTGATCGCTACTAGCTTCACGACCGTGCTTTGCTCCTCTTCTCGCCTCTTTTGCGATGTAGCCACCATATATGCTAGTCGCTTGCTGCAGCTCCACTTTACTACCCTGTCCTTCCTATAAGCTTAAATAGTCTTGATCTCGCTGGTGTGAGATTGCCGAGTCCCCGTGACTCATGATACTTCCAAAACAGTTGCAGTGTTCCGACGATGCCAAGCAGCAGTGACTCAACCGAGCTCAAGTGGAGTTCGACGAGGAACGTGGTCGTTATTATGTGTCTTTTCCCGATGATCAGTGAGTGGTGCCCAGCTTGGGACGATTCGGGATCCGTAGCATTTGGGGTATCTTCTTTATTTTGGTTCCGTAGTCGGACCTTGAGTGTACTCAATGATGGATGTTTATTTATGTACTGTGAAGTGGCTAATCGTAAGCCAACTATGTATCTCTTTCCTTATTTATTACATGGGTTGTGTGAAGATTACCTCACTTATGCACATTGCTTTCAATGCGTTATGCTTCTAAGTCGTGCCTCGACACGGGAGATATAGCCGCATCGGGGCGCTATGTTGGTAATCGAGCCTTCCCGACTTAGGAGCCCCTACTTGATTGTTTGTCATGCGTTGTTGAGTCTAGAATGGAAAATGTTTTGAGTCTTAGGATTATATATATCGGAGAGTAGGATTCTTTTACTCCCCAATCCTTTCGCTCGCCTGTGAGGTCTCCCGACGAGAGTTTTGACTCTTCTCTCAAATTTCACTAAAAAATTTTAGGATCACGGGTATCTTGGAATCGCTCCGATGGTTTTGTGACGAGAACATTGTTCTTGGTGCCTCCCGACATTTAGGGTTGTGGCAGTGTCCCGGGAGTTGAGCTCCGAGGTGTTGTCGCCACAATTTTATCGCTGCAGCTCGAATACCTGAGTTTTGCCGACATCGAAATCTCTTTTGTGCAGTTGTTGGTGAGATAACCCCGATAGCCCAAGATCGTGGCGAAAAGGGAGTATTGCCATGACTTGTATAACGGATGTTTTTCAAGGTCGAGGTACACGATTTCCGAGGATTTCTTGGTTATGTGTTGACGGATGGATACAAATGGATCTAGGTATTGTTAGTTTGGGTGATATATTTTGTGTCCCCAGATCCCCAACACCAGATTGCATAACCGTAAAGTTTCGGAGTTTATAGGTGGGAATTCTAGTAGCTTACAGTGATATTCTTTCCGGCTGATGTATGATTTGAGATTGGGGTTCAACGCTCAGTGGTCCGCCCATTCACGGTCGATTTACAGTGGTCGCGAGACGCCTTAAAGAATCCTTGGCTATGCTGATTCGGGACGCCTTGTTTGTCATTCGTGACGTCTGCTATACGTCAGGTCCGTGGGCCCCACCACTAACACTTTGGGCGTAAATTCTATCATGTGTTTGTTCCGCTCATTCTAGAAGCCAATCTTTTGTTTTCAGCCAGATATTCGATTTGTTTCTAAGATGATGTTGTTTCCATATCTTTATCTAAGTGGCTTCTCACCTTAATGGACGGTGATGATTAACTTTGAATTCATTCGCTCATTCTTGTTCAATGTTTATTGTGAAGACTATATGTTGCAATTTCTATCCGCTGATTCTACTTATCTATTTGTCTATCAAAGGACTAACGGATGTCACCTCTTCAGATGGCTCCGCCAACGCCCTCAATCCGGATCGCAATGATGGGGATCACGAACCTCCACCTCCACCTCCGCCTCCGCCTCCAGAGGCCCGGGCAAGCTATCATGGCAGCCACCAATGCCAATGCTCGATGATTTTGCAGCTCTTGCAAGAACGCACTCAGGGCAAGGCAATCAAGGAAATCAAGGTCAAGGCAACAATCAGCCACACTTTGCTACTCTCACCGCCTCGCTAATCAGTCAAGTCTTTCGGGCCGTGTTGAGGCCACGACGCCGACGATTGGTTAGTGGACATCTGCAAGCATTTTGATTGTAGCAATGTCGACCGAGGACTTTGTCAAGTTTGCATCGCTTCAACTCAAGGATCAAGCTGCCGAGTGGTACCAAAGAATACAAAGATTCCAGAGGAGGTCGTGGTCATTACTCGGGATGAGTTCCGCCGTGATTTCAGAGCTCATCACATTCAAAAAGTGTTGTTGAGAGCAAGCGTGAGGAGTTCCGCAATCTCAAGCAGGGCAACATGTCTGTCTATCAATACAATATCCAGCCTGTAAGCTCGCTGCTTTGCTAAGCAAGACGCACTCGATGAAAAGAGTATGATCTATCAATTCAGAGGTGGTCCGAGAGAAGATCTGCAATTAGCTCTTGTGCTTTTTGAGCCGATAAGTATGATGATTTCTACAACATGGCTCAAGCAAGAAGCTGCCCAGCTCAAATGTGAGGCTTCTAAGAAGAGAATCAGGATGCAGCTCAGTCTTCTTCTTCCTCTCAAGTGGCAGCTAAGCAGCAAGTTCTACCTTCCTCCTCCTCCGCTCCAAACCTTTATCAAGCAGAAGAACTCAGTGGCCGTGGATCTTCCCACCCACCCAACCCAAGCTATCGTAACAAGTCTAATTCTCAAGCTCCAAGGTCAAGTGCTCCTTACCACCGTCCGCCTCTCGAGGTGACTTGCAACAAATGTCGCAGAAGGTCACTATGCTAACAAGTGCTTCAACCAAAGGCGCCTTCCGCCTCCTCCTCCGTGAAATCTTCCAAAGAATGCAAAGGGTCAAGCATAATCCAAAGTATGCCAAGGTCAATATGATGAATGCAGCTCAAGCAGAGGAATCTTCCGATGTGATAATGGGTAATCTCTCGCTAATGATATTCCTGCAAAAGTCTTATTTGATACGTGCATCGCTTTTTTCATTTCAAGACCTTTTGTTGCTAAGCATGAGTTTGTGACGGAAAGATTCCTATTCCGTTGAAGATTGTGTCCCTGCAAGCAAATGACATCTAATGTTTTGGTTCCGGATGTTTCTATCAAGATGGGCGATTATAGATTTCTGCTAAACCAATTGTTCTTGGTGACTCGGATATTGATCTTATTCTCGAATGGATCGGCTTTATCAGACAAAGCTCAGCTTGATTGTGCTGCCAGGAAATTCAATTGACTCACTCTTCTAATGATGTGATCATCTATGCCGCCGTGATGAAACCATTCGGTTGTTTTCTCTCAATGAGAAGGGCGAATTGAATGCTATCTCTCGATTCCAAATGCTTGTGAGTACCAAGATGTCTTTCCGTAAGAGCTTCCGGTATGCCTCCTCATCGCCGCTTGAGTTCAAGTATCGATCTTGAGCCCGCATCAACCCGCTTGTAAGCGCCCATACAAGCTTGGACCTGATGAGCTGAAGGAATTGAAGAAGCAGCTCGATGAACAAGAGCGTCTGGTTTGATCGCATCGAGTTCATCTCCTTGGGGTTGTGGTGTTCTTTTGTCCGAAGAAGGATGGCACGGACCGACTTTTGCGCCGACATCGCCCATTGAATAAGAAGACAATCAAGAACAAGTATCCACTTCCCAACATCAATGAGCTTTTCGAGCAACTCAAAGGTGCTACAGTGTTCTCCAAGCTTGACCTTCAGATGGGTTATCATCGATTCGTGATTCGTGAACAAGATATTCCCAAGACAGATTCGTAAAGCTTTGGTTCTTATGAATATACCGTCATGTCTTTCGCCTTGTCAATGCTCCTCCAACATTCTCTCGATGATGAACTTCATATTCAACCCCTACACCAATGAATTCGCCTTGGTCTATCTTGATGATATTTTGGTCTTCCAAGAATAAGAAGGATCATGCCAAACATTTGCGATTGGTGCTAGACAAGCTCAGAGAGTATCAATTCTATGCTAAGTTCTCCAAATGTGAATTTTGGCTTGATGAAGTGCTTTATCTTGGTCATATCATCTCCGCCAAGGGTATCGCAGTTAATCCCGAGAAGGTGTCCGCATTGTGAATTGGGAACCTCCTCGTATCGTCAAGCAGCTCCGCAGTTTTCTTGGTCTTGCAAGCTATTGTCAAGATTCGTTGAGAACTTCTCCAAGATTGCAAAGCCTCTTTCCAACCTTCTCCGTAAGCATGTGAAGTATGTCCGTCTCCCGAGTGTGACGTTGCTTTCAATACTCTCAAAGAGAAACTCGTCACAGCCCCCGCCTTGACTCCTCCCGATGAATCCAAGCCATTTGAAGTTTTCTCGTGATGCTTCTTTCAAGGTCTCGTGCTGTGTTAATGCAAGAGAAGAGAGTTGTGGCTTATACCTCTCGCCAGCTTGAAGCTCAACGAGAAGAACTACCCCACTCACGATCTTGAGTTGGCGGCAGCTTGTCCATGCATTGATAACGTGGAGACATCTCTTGTTGGGAAGGAAAGTGGACATTTTCACCGATCACAAGAGTCTCAAGTACATCTTCACTCAACCCAACCTCAACCTCAGTGCAGACTCGATGGGTCGAAATGATTCAAGAGTACAACCCAAGTATTGAATATACTCCGGCAAGGCCAATGTCATTGCAGATGCTTTGAGCAGAAAGCTTATCGCAATGCCTAATCCTCAAGCCCTTTCACCGGATCTCTGTGAAGCTTTCCGCAAGCTGAATCTTCAAGTTGTTCCTCAAGGCTTTCTTGCCAACCTCATAGTCTCTCCTACTTTGGAAGATCAGATTCGTGAGGCTCAACTTCTGGATACCATGGTGAAAAGGTGAAACGTGGTATCGACAAGGGCATTTCCAAGTACAAGTGCTTCCACATTGATGACAAAGATACTCTTTCTTTGAGGACCGGATTGTGGTTCCTAAGGGTGATCTGAGAAAAGTCATTATGAACGAGGCTCACAATTCGCTTCTATCCATTCATCCCGAAGTACGAAGATGTACCATGACCTCAAGCAAATATATTGGTGGACTCGAATGAAGCGAGAAATTGCTCAATTCGTGAATGAGTGTGATGTCCGCAGAAGAGTGAAAGGTAACACCAAAGACCAGCTGGTCTCCTCCAACCTCTTGCTATTCCTGAATGGAAGTTTGATCATATTGAAATGGACTTCGTGGATGGCTTTCCAAAGTCCAAGCGTGGAAATGATGCTATCTTCGTTGTCATTGACAAGCTTACTAAAGTGGCTCATTTTCTTCCTATCAAAGAATCCATCACAGCAGCTCAGCTTGGCAGAGCTATACACCTCCGATTGTCTCCTTGCACGGCATTCCACAAGTGATCTCTTCGCACCGCGGCAGCATCTTTACCTCCAAGTTTTGGGATTCTTTTCGAAGGCCATGGGCACCAACATTCGCTTCAAAGACAGCTTTCCATCCTCAAACAAGTGGCCAAGTTGAGCGAGTAAATCAAATCCTTGAAGATATGCTCGTGGCTTGTGTCATTTCTTTCGTATGAAGTGGAAGATTGTCTTCCATATGCCGAAGTTCTCCTACAACAACAGCTTCCAAGCGAAGTTCGGCAAGGCCCCATTCGAAATTTCTATGGCGTAAAGTGCCGATTCTCTCAATTGGTCTCGAGACAGTGAACGCCAACTTCTTGGCAATGACTTGATCACGTATGTAAGAAATGTGCCAAGTCATTCGTGAGAATCTCAAAGCCGCGTAATCGCGCCAGTAAGAGCTATTATGATGATAAGCACCGTGATGTGGCTTTTGAAATCGGAGACCATGTCTACCTCCGCCTCTCCAATGAAAGGCACTCGCCGCTCGTATCAAAGGGAAGCTTGCCCCTAGATACGTGGGTCCTTTCAAGATCATTGGCAAAAGAGGCGATCTCGCCTATCAACTTGAGCTTCCATCCAACTTTGCAAACGCGCACGATGTGTTTCACGTGTCACAGCTTCGCAAGTGCTTCAAGACTCCTGAACGCACTATCAACTTCAAGAGATTGACCTTCAAGAAGATCTCTTATCATGAGCACCCTGCTGTTATTCTTGAAGAAACCGAGCGCAAGACTCGCAACAAGTCAATCAAATTCCTGAAAGTGAAGTGGTCACACCATTCCGACCGAGAAGCTACCGGGAGCGCGAGGATCACCTCCGCTCCGAATATCCGAGTTCTTTCAGTCCTAGATCTCGGACGAGATCCTCTTGTAGTGGTGGAGTGTTGTAACACCCCGAAGTAACTTTCCATATTTGTAACTCCAACTCTTGCCATTTTCGCATTGATATATGATATTCCTCCGTGGTTGGGTTTTTTCTTCATTTTGCATTTTGTCCATGTCATGCATTTTATATCATGTCATCATGTGCATCGATTTGCATACGTGTTCGCCTCATGATTCCGAGCATTTTTCCCGCTGTCCGCTTTTGCAATCCGCACTCCTATCTCCCCGGCGCCCTTTTTACGCTTTTTCCGTAAAGGGTACTAAACCTTCTCGAAATGGACCGAGGTTTGTCTAGTGGCCTTGGTATACCACCCAGAGACCACCGGTCAAGTTTCGGTCATTTGAGCTCGCTTGGTACTCCAACGGTTAACCGTGACTCTCGCAAAGGCCTCTTTTAAGTTGCAGCCCAACACCCTTCAAAACAGCCCAATAACCCATCTAAGTCACTTCCATGTTCTCCGTCGCTCGATCACGATCGTGGGCGAAAACTACACCTCATTTGACTCTCCTAGCTCCTCTATGCCTATTTAAACAAACTCCCCTCCAAAATCCGGATCATTCCTCCCTAACCCTAAATTTTCCTCCGCCGCCAGACGTGTCCGCCACCGACCGACACGCCACTTGCCACTGGCCAACCACTGCCGCCATGGGCCGCCGCCACACACTGCACTGGCTATCATGGGGCCACGCTCTCCCCACGGCTGCCTGCCCCAGCCGCTGCCTGGCTGCTCACGCCTGCCGCAGCCTGCCTCACGGGCGCCACGCCACCGCTTCCGCTGCCGCGCACGGCTTCCTGCCAGCCCGGCCACCGCCCTGCTGCCTCCCCAGGCCTCCGGCCATTCGCCGGCCTCAAGGGCCTCCGCCCACCGCTCCTGCCTCACGCCGGCCAAGCTGCCAGCCTGCGCTGACTGCCGAGCTCACCGGCGCCTGATCCAGCCGCCAGATCCGCCTCGGTCGCCAAGACCTGCTGACTTCTCCTCTCCTCCTTTTTTTCTCTAAGTCTTTTATATCTTATTGATATTTTGTGCATTTTCAACGCTATATCTTTGCATCTGTAGGTCCATTTTATGCAGATAATATGTCAAAATGTTCGCCTCAAGAGTAGATCATTTCATCTCATTGCATCATTTTCATTTGAGCTCATCTTGATGCCCGAAATGCTGTTGGAAGAGTGCTATGTGATGTTAGTTTCTGTTTCTTAACAGAACTTGCACTTTTGTTATTTTTGCCATGATTAATGTGTGCACCCTATGAATTTGAGTCCTACATGTGTTTTGTAATATGCCATGCCATCTTTCCAGGGGTGTATGCCATGTATTTTTGTGATCTATGTGGTGACTAGCACAAGCATGCAAAGTAGGTGTCCTGATGTTGCTGATTTCAGCCCTGTTTTAGCTGATTTTGATGCCATGTTAACTTGATGATACCGAGAGATCCATGCATATTTTGAGATACTTCAGTAAGGATGTTTTGTAAAACATGTCTTGCTCTATCCATCCATGCCTTTGTTTGCAATTATGGAGTGCCATAGCTTGAGTCAATCGAGCTCTACTTTTGCTATCAAATGTTTCCTGGCAGATTGTTTACATGTTATTCAATTTTGCCAAGGTTGTTGTGGTTGATCCATGTATGCTATGTTATTGTTCTTGCCATGTATGTCTTCTATGTCATGTCTTCTTGATGTATGTATGCTTAGTTTATCATATAAGGCTCTGTAGTGAGTGCATTGAGCTTGTAAACATGCCTACTTGTTATCAGTTTTTGACATGCCATGTTGCTGAATCTGTTAACGAAACTTTCAATATTGACATGGGTGTTACTATATTTTCTGATCCTTTTTGGCTTATGGTCAGTAAGGGACTTTTGTTCTATGCTTTGAGTAGATTCATGCCATGCCATGTTTTGCTATTTTAAGTTCCTGTAGCATGTAGTTTTGTTGCTCTGAACATTGCAACCTGATGCTGTTTTTGCCATGTCCAGCCTGATATTTTGTGCACTTTTGCCATGCTTGTTTGAACCTGTTATGATGTGAACTAGCCGTAGCTCAGTGCTCATCTTTTGTCGAGCATCTTGTGTAGATCACTGCCATGTGCTTTGTTGATACGTTTGGGTGCAGTAGCTTAATTAATTGTTGCTTGCTAAGTGGCATCATGCTGTTAATGGCAGATTTGTGCCATTCTTGTTTTGCTTGTCATTTGCAAACCGTGCATCCGATTCCGTGATCTTTATATCGATTTCAACCAAATCATCTCATCTTTCCAGTGGCATACTTGGTTTGCCAAGTTGATGCCTGGTTCATCATTTACCTTCCGAGCGCATATACGCATTGCATATCACATCCCGCATATCATGTCATGTTTTGCATCATGTTGATTGTGCATTGCACCGTGATTTATTGTGGTTCCTTTGTTTGTGTTGTTGCTTTGGGTAGAGCCGGAGACGAGTACGTGAACGAGGAACCTGTTGAGAACGCTTACGAGGATCAAGCTTTCGACAACTCGAGAACATTGCGCAAGATGACCATACCTCGAAATCACTTCTATCTTTGCTATGCTAGTTGCTCGCTTTTTGCTATGCCTATGCTGCGATGCCTACCACTTGCTATATCATGCCACCCATATTGCCATGTCAGCCCCTAACCATCCTTTCCTAGCAAACCGCTGATTGGCTATGTTACCGCTTTGCTCAGCCTCTTATAGCGCTGTTAGTTGCAGAAGTGAAGTTTGTTCCTTGTTGAACATGGAGATGTTGTTCCTTGTTGGAACATGTTTACTTGTTGGGGATATCACAATATATATCTGCTATAATTAATACATCTATATACTTGGTAAAGGGTGGAAGGCTCGCCTTATGCCCGGTGTTTTGTTCCACTCTTGCCACCCTAGTTTCCGCCATACCGTGTTATGTTCCTTGATTTCGCTCCTTACACGGTTGGGTGATTTATGGGACCCCTTGACAGTTCGCTTTGAATAAGACTCGCCCAAAGAAGGCCCAACATTGGTTTTACCATTTGCCACCTAAGCCTTTTTCCCCGGTTTTCGCGAGCCCGAGGGTCATCTTTATTTAACCCCCGCCAATGCTCCTTCGAGTGTTGGTCCAAACTAGAGCCACTTGCGGTGCCACCACGAGGCAACTTGGGGCATCTTCACGTTGTCGACGTAGTGTTCATCCGGATGTGCCTCGAGAACGAGATATGTGCAGCTCCTATCGGGATTTGTCGGCACAATCGGGCGGCTTTGCTGGTCTTGTTTTATTGCTGTCGAAATGTCTTGTAGTCCGGGATTCCGAGATTGATCGGTCTTCCCGTAGAAGGAATATCCTTCGCTGACCGTGAGAGCTTATAATGGGCTGTTGGGACACCCCGCAGGTAATATCTTTCAAAGCCGTGCTCTGCGTTATGAGGCGATGGGAATTTGTTAATGTCCGTTGTAGAAAACCCAAAGTTGACCTCAAATAAAATACACATCAATCAAGGTGTAACTGTGATGGTCTCTTCTCGCGGAGTCCGGAAGTGAACACGGTGTTGGAGTTATGTCCGACGAAGTAGTTCAGATCACTTGATCGCTACTAGCTTCACGACCGTGCTTTGCTCCTCTTCTCGCCTTCTTTATGTATGTAGCCACCATATATGCTAGTCGCTGCTGCAGCTCCACTTTACTACTCTGTCCTTCCTATAAGCTTAAATAGTCTTGATCTCGCTGGTGTGAGATTGCTGAGTCCCCGTGACTCACAGATACTTCCAAAACAGTTGCAGTGTTCCGACGATGCAAAGCAGGTGACTCAACCGAGCTCAAGTGGGAGTTCGACGAGGAACGTGGTCGTTATTATGTGTCTTTTCCTCGATGATCAGAGTGGTGCCTAGCTGGGACGATCGGGATCCGTAGCATTTGGGGTATCTTCTTTATTTTGGTTCCGTAGTCGGACCTTGAGTGTACTCAATGATGGATGTTTATTTATGTATGTGAAGTGGCGATCGAAGCCAACTATGTATCTCTTTCCTTATTTATTACATGGGTTGTGTGAAGATTACCTCACTTATGACATTGCTTTCAATGCGTTATGCTCTAAGTCGTGCTCTCGACACGGGAGATATAGCCGCATCGGGGGCGC